>CAUYRT010082572.1:0-30352 GCA_963574885.1 Lepilemur ruficaudatus | reverse complement strand
ACACATACTTGGGATTTATTTAGCAAAATAAACAGAACTATGCATTATGTTACACAATTTGAAGATCTGATATTAGGTGGTTTTGAGAGTTCTATTAAGCTTTTGACAATTGAAAATGTTTATTTTATCTGAGACATTGATGGGGGTGGACAGATATGCTCCTGTTCCCCTGCTCAAGATGTTACGCTTTAGGAAAATGGTATTGCCTGGAGATCAAGAATATGAGCTTTGGACTGAGGAAGACCTGAGTCTGAATCCCATGCCCTCACTTACTAGTATTTATCAATATGTGGAAAGCACATAGATATTAACTTCTCTGCATCTGTTCTTCATCTGAAAAATCATAAGGTTAATACCTAGGAACAATTAAAGGATCAAATGTCCCTGCTCCACTATAATCAATTATATATAATACATAATAGCAATTAACAAACATTGAACCCTTACTAGCATGGTAGGTTTTCTTCTAAGCATTTCAGATATTTTATCTCATTTAATCCTCAGCAATCCCATAAGGTAGGCACTACCTTTATCTGTGTTTTACAGAGTCAAGTTATTTGCCTCAGATCACAATGCTATTAAGTAGTACAGCCGTGATTGGACCATCACAGTCTGTTTTCCAAACCTGTGTTCTTCAGCACTAGGAAATGTATGTACATAATATTTTGTAAGAAATATAAAGACTGTGCTGTGCATGTGCACTATATTTTCATACTTTCATCCTTAGTAAGGATCAGGAATACAGCTGACTTCAATGCAAATTGACATGGGCCATGGCTTGTATAAACAGGGTGTCAAGAATGCATTTTGAAAGACCAGTGAAAGAAATAATTTTGTCTCACTCCATCAGGGAAAATATTTTTTCAGTTTTCATTTACCTGCTCATTGACTCTTTTACAGAAGATGGCAAGCAGGAAAACAGCTGCAATTGGAGGTCCGAGGTAACTGGACATTGATTGTGTGTAGTGGATCAGTTGCCCATTTTGAGATACCTGTGCTATTGGAACACATATGATGCTGATGGCAATTAATAGAAGAATAAATAACCTGGTAAGAAAACAAAATGATTTAGATATTAAACAAAAGCATTATAGGCACCTCTGTTGTGCTTTAGTTCTTGAATTCATTCTTGTTGCCGTTTGTTGATTTTCCAAACAAAAATCAACCTCCTTGACCTCACATGAACCCATGCCACCTTTAATGATCACCTGTCAGTAAAACGCCAATAAAGAAATTACTTGTCTAAAATTGTTCATAGCAGGAGCTCAGGTGTCAATAATTGATAAATAAATCTCTAACACAATGTGTATAGTATATCAATCGGGAATGACTACTGTGCAATTTCTGTTAACCAGTAATTATTTGTATGATAAAGTAGGCAGACTTCCACTTTTGTCTTTTTTCTAGCTTGTGGGAAACTAAGTCAGTTTGCATAGATTAGGATGAAAACAGCCTCTAAGCCACAGTTCTGAGTGAATTGGCAAGTAACGCTAATCTGTATATTTTACTACTTGAGTGCTCCAGACAGTGGAAAGAATTAATTAAGATATTGGCAGGTAATATGAACCTGTTAGAGCCTCCTGGGATCCAGGGAGCATGAATTATTCCCCTTTCTAAACTCTGGTTTCTTCTGCATTTTTTTATGGAAATAAATAAACAATTTACTAGACTGTGCAAAAACCGTCATCATCTCTCTTTGCTCACGTGAAACAGATAAGCAGTGGTGCGGTGGTGGGAGGAACAAGTATTTGGGCAGAAGACTGAAGCCCAAATGTCTCCTTTAAACTTTGCAAAACCTCTGCATCCTTGCAACAACCAAATGTGATAAATCACGAAAAGTCTTGGCATAATGCCTCAACCATAATAAGGATTCAATAACCTATACCCACTATTGTCATTTTTATCAACATTGTAAAGCAAATCACATGCTTGCCCAGCTCAGGCAGCTTCGGTTGTTTTCTATCAGATGAAGAATAAACTCGAGTCTTGTCCTGGCTTAAATGTCCCTGCATGATTTGCCTTGGGCTACCTTCCTGACCTTAGTTCTTGTCACTCTCCCACTTGCTCCTCATGGGCCAACCACACTCCCCATTGTCCTCAAACACCCCCACATGTGACCATGGGAGGAATGCAGCACGTACTGCTGCCTCCCCAGAGAGCCAGGGGACCCACTCCACACTCCTGAGGGCTCTGCTCAAACTCCCTGAGCAGCAGAGTTAAGTTGCTGCTGTCCCCTCATCCTGCTCTGTCTTCCTAGCCCTTCCATTCACCTGATGTAGTGCACCTTTAATAGTTGTCTATCTTCCCCACAAAGGTATATATATGCTGTGAAGTAGGAATTTTAAACATATATGTGGGTTTTTTCATATTTTGTTTTAGGAAGTAGTAGACATTTGAAAAGAGTGGAAAAGAAAAAGTCATTAATTTATCATTGAGAGTTAAAGAGGGTTTGTGCTCAAGATCATATATCTATTAGTGGACAAACTGCATCTTCGGCCTTTTGAATACCAGCCAGCACTACTGCCACAGATACATGTACATGTGACTCTTCCCTGTCTCCTACAGCATTTGTCCAGAGTCAAAATCTGGGCTAAGCAAGGCCTTTGAAGTTTTTCCCCAAGTGTTTAATTCACTAAAGCTATTGCCACTGTCACCAGCACAGCACAATTTTAAATAGTCGATCAGTTTATCTTGACACCAACTTCACTGAAAAGCTGGCAGTGCCACTCCAAGATTGGTCTTCCCAGGCACAGCTTTTCTGGACAGTACCGAGAATGTCCCTACCCTGGATCCACTGAGGCTGGGGTGCCCAGGTTACCACTCAGTGAGTGAGCCATGAGGAAGGGGGAGATTTAAGGGTAAGGTGAGAACAGAATAGCTCCAGTTTCCATTTCGCCTAATGGCAGGCTCTGAAATAAACTTCAAGTGCTAAGTCGCAAGTACATAATAACACATTTTCATTATACAACATATACATAAGGATATTACCAAAAAACCAGAAAGAATAAATGGAAAAATGATGCATTCATTATCTTACTACCTTAACAAAATTTAGAATTATTATTATTTTTTTAATTGTTATTGACACATAATATTTATAGGCACATGTGATATTTTGTCACATGCCTAGAATGTGTGATGATCGAGTGGGGTATCCATCACCACAAGTATTTATCATTTCTTTGTGTTGGGAACATGTCAAGTCCTCTCTTCTAGATAGTTTGAAATATACAATACATGACTATGAACTGTAGTCAAGCTACTCTGCTATCAAACATTAGAACTTGCTCTTTCTGTCTAACTGTATTTTTTCACCTATTAACCAGCCACTCGACATCCTCACCCCCCAACACACACTGCCCAGCCTGGCGAGAGATGGGGGTCCAGTTTCAATCTTTTGCACATGTGCATCCTGTTTCCGCAGCACCGTGTATTGAAGAGGATGTCCTTTCCCTAATGTATGTTCTCACCTTCGTTAAAAATCAGGTGGCTGTAAATATTTAGATTTATTTCTGGGTTCTGTGATCTGTCCCATTGATCTATGTGTCTGTTTTTATCTCAATACAATACAAATTTGGTTTCTATAACCCTGTGATAAATTTTGAAGTCAGTGTGATGCCTCCACCTTTGTTCTTTTGCTCAGTATTGCTCTAGATATTCAGGCTATTTTGTGGTTACGAATTTTAGCACTGTTTAATTCTATTTCTGTGGAAAATGACATTGATGCATTGATAGTGATTGCACTGAATCTGTAGATTGCTTTAGGTATTATAGTCATTTTAACAATATTAATTCTTTCAGTCTATGAGCATGGATTGTCTTTTCATTTGTTTGTGTCTTCTTCAATTTTGTTCTTCATGTTTTGAAATTTTCCTTGGAGAGGTATTTTGTCTTCTTGTTTAAATTTATTCCTAGGTATTTTACTTTTTGCAGGTATTATAAATGGGATTGCCTTCTTAATTTCTTTCTCAGCTAGTTCATTATTAGTGTAAGGAAATGCTACTGACTTTTATGTGTTTATTTTGTAACTCAGAAGTTTACTAAATTCATTCATCAGATATAAGAGGGTGTTGGTGTAGTCTTTCAGTTTCTATAGATATAAGATCATTTGGTATATGTATGCCATGGAGTACTACCCAGCCACAAAAAAACAGTGGTGATCTAGCACCTCTTATATTATCCTGGATTTAGAGCTGGAGCCCATTCTACTAAGTGAAGTATCACAAGAATGGAAAAACAAGCACCACGTGTACTCACCATCAAATTTGTACTAATTGACCAACACTTATGTACACATACGGTAGTAACATTCATCAGGTGGCGGGCAGGTAGGAAGAGGGAGGAGGGAATGGGCATATTCACACCTAATTGGTGATGTGCACTGCCGGGGATGGACACAATTGTATAATAGCTCTGACATAGGTGGGGCAAAGGCAATATATGTAACCTGAACATGCGTATCCCCATATTTTGAAATAATAAAAATAAAGATTATGTCATCTGCAAAGAGGAAAAATTTAACTTCCTCTTTTCTAATTTGGATGTCTTTTATTTCTTTTTCTTGCCTAATTATGCAGGATTTCCAGTACTATGTAGAATAAGATTGGTGAAACTAGGCCCCCTTCTCTTATCCCAGGTCTTAGAAGAAAAGCTGAAATATCATTGAGTATGATATTAGCTGAATGCTTGTCATATATGGCCTTCATTATGTTGAGGGATGTTCCTTCTATGCTTAATTTGTTGAGAGTTTTTATATGCAGGCATGCTGAATTTTATCAAATGCTTTCTTGCATCTATTGAGATGATCATATGCATGTTGTCCTTTATTCTGTTGATGTGATATATCATGTTTATTGATTTGCCTATGTTGAACTATCCTTGCATCCTTGGGATGAATCCCACTTGATCATATTGTATTATATTTTTGATGTGCTGCTGTATTCCGTTTGCTAGTAGTTTCTTGAGGATTTTTGCGTCTATGTTCATCGGGTACATTGGCCTGTAGTTTTCATTTTTTTGTTGTTGCATCTTGTCTGGTTTTGGTATCAGGATAATGCTTTCCTTGTAGAATGAGTTAGGAAGAACTCTCTTCTCTTCCATTTTTTGGAATAATTTGAGGAGAATTGGTGTTAGTTCTTCATGGTAAGTTTAGTAGAATTTGGCAGTGAAGCCATTCCATCCTGGTTGGTTTTTTCAGGTTTTCTATTTCGTCCTGATTCAATCTCAGTAGATTGTATGTGTCCAACAATGTCAATTTCCCCTGGTTTTCCAGTTAGTTCATGTACAGTTGTTCATACAGTCTCTAATGATCTTTTGTGTTTCTGCAGTATCAATTGTAATGTCTCCTTTTTTATTTCTGATTTTGTTTACTTGGCTCTTCTCTTTTATTCTTGGTTAATGTGGCTAGTGGGTTATTGATTTTGATTATCTTTTCAAAAAACTTATTTTCATTTTGTGGATCCTTTGTGGGTTTTTCAGTCTCTATATTGTTTACTTCTTCTCTGATATCTAATATTTCTTTCCCTCTACTAATTTGGGTTTTGTTTGTTCTTCTCTAGTTCCATGACATGCAATATTAAATTGCTCATTTCAAATATTTCTACTTTTATGTCATAGGCATTTACTGCCATAAACTGCCTCTTAGCACTGCTTTTGTTGTATACCATATGTTTTGGCATATTGTGTTTCAATTTTCATTTGTTTCAAGAAATATTTTTTTATTTCCAACTTAATATCTTCCTTGACCCAATAGTCATTCAAGTGCCTGTTAATTTCCATGTATTTGTATGGTTTCCAAAGCTTCTCTTGTTATTGATTTCTAGTTTATTCCATTCAGGTCTGAGATTATTAGATATGGTTTTGATTTTTTAAAGTTTGTTAAGACTTGGTTTATGGCCTAATAAATGTTTTGTCCTGGAGGATGTTCCATATGTTGATGAAAAGAATGTGTATTATGTCTCATAAATGAAATGTTCTGTAAATGCCTGTTAGGTCCATTTGATGTAAAACACAGTTTAAATCTAATACTCCTTTGTTACTTTTATGTTTTGATGATTTGTCTAATGTTGAGAGTGGGGGGTTGAAGTCTCCAACTATTATTGTATTGGAATCTATCTCTCCCTTCATACCTAATAATATATACTCCATACATCTGTGTGCTCTATTTTTGGTTGCATACATGTTTTGAATTGTTATAACTTCTTGCAGCATTGATACTTTTATCATTATATAACCACTTTCTATGTCTTTTTTTTTTACTGTTTTTTGATTCAAGTCTATTTTATCTGATATAAATAAATTATTCTTGCTCATTTTTGGTTTCTGTTTGTGTGGAATATCTTTTTCTACCCCTTAATTTCACTCTATGGTCTTTACATATGAGGTGAGTTTCTTGTAAGCAGCATACAGAGTTTTTTTTTTTCCTCTTTAATCCATTTAGCCACTCTATATGTTTTAAGTGGAAAGTATAATCCATCTACACTCATGGTTATTATTGATATGTGAGGACTTATTCCAGTGAATGTATTAATTGTTTTCTGGTTGCTTTGTATATCTCTTTTCTTTCTTTCTCTCTTATTGTTTATTGTTGTGGATTGGTGGTTTTCTCTACTGGTGACATGTGAGTCCTTTCTGTTCTTTATATATGTGTTTTTTCTACTAATGTGTTCTATACTTGTATGCACTTTCATGATGGTAGGTAGTGTCCTGTTGCTTTCAAGTATAGAAGCCCATTAAGCATTTGTTACAGTGCCAGTCTAGTAGTGATGAATTCCCTCAGCTTTTGCTTATCTGGGAAAGACTTTATTTCTCCTTCATTTATGAAGGCTATCTTTGCTGGGGATAGTATCCTCAGCTGACAATATTGTATTTCCTTGAAGCACTTTGAATATATCATCCCATTCTCTCCTGGCCTATAAGGTTTCTACTGAAAAACCCACTGTTATTCTGATGAAGTTCCTCTAATACATGACAAGGTGCATCTTTCTTACTGTTTTAGAATTCTCTTTTTTTCCCAAGACTTTCGATAATTTGAATATAATATGCAATGGAGACAATCTTTTGGAATTATATCTCTTTTATGATGTCTGAGCTTCCTTTATCTGGATGTATTAAGTCTCTTGCTAGACTTGGGAAGTTTTCAGCTATTATATCATTAAACATTTTTTTCTGTCCTTTGGTCTTCTTTGTGCCTTTTGGGATATCAGAAAATATGCATATTTGATACCTTTATGGTGTCCAATATGTCACATAAGCTTTGTTCATTCTTTTCTATTATTTGTTCACTTATTTTTGTGTAACTGGGTTATTTCAAATGACTTGTCTTCAAGTTCTGAAATTCTTTCTTCTGCTATCCCTAGTCTACTGTTAAGGCTCTTGAATGTATTTTTATTTCATTCCATAAATACATTGGTCCCAAGATTTCTGTTCACTTCTTTTTTACAATATCTCTAGGGTAAATTTATCATTTATACTTGAATTGTTTTCCTGACTTCTTTGTATTGTTTGTCTGTGTTCTCTTAAATATCACTTAATTTCTTTTTATCATTACTTTGAATTCTTTTTTTTTTATTTTTGTAGAGATGGAGGTCTCACTATTTTGCTCAGTCTGGTCTTGAAATCTGGCCTCAAATGATCTTACCATCTTGGCCTACTAATGAGCTGGGATTATAGGCATAAGCCACCATGCCTGAATTCTTTTTCCAGCATTTCCTGAATTTCTTTTTCATTAGAATCTTGCTGGAGAATTATTTGCTCCTTTGGAGTAATAATATTTCTTTACTTATTCATATTTCTTTTGTCCTTATGTTGATATCGACACATCTGGTGTAATGTTTGCTTCTTCCAATTTTTTTTAATGTGATTTCATAGAAGAGGGTTTTTCCTAAACATGTATCTATGAATGTGATTGAATAGGGCATTTTGGCTTTATTTAGGTGCATGCAGTAGAGTAGTCTCCATGTAATTTCTTCAAATTTAACCAATGTCAGTGGTGTCTGTGATTTCTTCAGTGGCTTAAGGTGTGGTTGTTAGTAGAGGCTGAGGTTTTGCTGGGGATGGGAATGCCAGTTGGGCTGGTTCTTGGGCCCCAGTGGTGGCAGTGGTAGGCTGACTGTGCCTGTTCTTCAGCCCCACAGTGACACAAGTTGGCACCAGTATTATCAGGTCCAAGTGGGATAATTCTTGGGCCTTAAGGTGGCTGCCTTGGGTCCTGGAAGTGGCAATGTTGGGCCAGGTGGGTGGGCAAATCCTTGGGTCCCTGGTTATCAGGCATGGCAGAGGTGATGGTAATACCATTGTTGGGTCATCCTTCTGGGTCTCAAGTGGTCTTCACTGGTGTTGGCAGTGGCTGTGACAGGCTGGGAGGGCCAGTCCTCATCCTGCAGGTGTACAGGTGGGTGGGAGCTGTGGTGGTAGAGGTACGTTGGATGGGCCCATCCATAGGCCCCCAAGGGGAGTGCTCAGGTGCCAACAGTGATGAATGTGACCAGGAAATCCCCAGGCCCTTGGATCCATGCTTGGGCACTGAGAGGTTGGAGCTAGGCTGGGTGGGTCTGGTGGTGAAGGCAGGCTCTGGTTCTGGCAGGAAGGTGTAAGTGATCCTCAGTTCCCCAGTAAAGTGCTTGGGAGGTGGGGAAGTGGCTCCACTGTGACCTTGATGCTGGGGATGGCAGGGCTCCTTTCAGTGGCAACAACTGGAGGCAGGAGGCTGGGAACACATGTTTTGGCTCCAGGTGGCCACTGTAGATGGGGAAGCCTGACCTCAGGGCTCTTGTAAATGTGCGACAGCCCCTTTTCTGGGGATGCAGCATTGCTGCCAATGGCTTGCCCTTTGGCTCTGATGGCAGCAACCAGCAGTGGCTGCAACTGCAAGTGAGGGATGTAGATGGGGCTCCAGGGATGAGGAGATGCAAGGACTGTTGGGCACAGGAAAGAGTGCAGTCTGGTGGGGGCTGGGATCTCACAATGGCAATGTGGTATAGCTCCTTATGACTCAGAGGGTGGGTGTGGGATCCAGGATGAGCTCCCCCTTTGAAGCAATGCCTTCATGTGATCTCCAGGCAGTACCCTATTCTAGTCTCAATGCCCACGAAGGTCAAGGGGCTCTCCTGTAGCTAGAATTGCAGGAGTCCATGGCAGGAATATGGGCTGCTGGTGCCCATATTACCTTTTTTCCCCATTAGGAAGCCTCTCTGGGCTCCCAGCCAGTCCTGGTAGAGTGAACTGCTTTGCTTCGCTCACCCTCCTTGCCTCCGATTTTTCCTGTCACTTCTCTGTTGAATTCCAGTGCTCTCTCTTAGATGATCTATTTGATGTGTGATTATCTACTTGCTGTTTTGTTTCTTTTTTTATGGAGATGGTGAGCACCAGATGCCTCTCGTCAACCATTTTGAAACGCCTCCAACACTGAGTATTATTATCACCAATTTGATCATTTCTTGCAAGAGTCATAATCAATTTCATTTCTTTTCAGATCTCTTCTCACTTTCTTTTCTAATCAGAACCACTGAATTTTAAAAGAACAAGTGTAATATATGCACACTTGTAGCAATCTACTCGACACAAATATAAGCCCATGTTCACCAAAAGACATAGACAAAACTGCTCAAGCCAGATGTCCATGAATAGTAGAGTAGATAAATTCTAATATGTTATCAGAATGGAATACCATATTGAAAAAATGAATAAACTACAGCTATACATAGCAACATGGATGGATGTCCCAAAAATAACATGAGCAAATGAAGCCATATATCAAAGGTTAAATTTTGAGTTACTCTATTTGTAGTAGTCTGAAACTGAAAAAGACAAACTATAGCATTTGGGGTCACAGTGGTCAGCTTTGGTAAGATGGAACCCACGGGGGGCTTCTGGGTGCTGGTAATTTTCGTTTCTTACTTGGTTGGAGGTTACATGGGTGCTCACTTTGTAAAAAATCACATTTGTGTTTTACATGTTTTCCGTATGTGTGTGTTACTTTAATTTTTAAAACATGTTACAAAATGCTATGATAGTACAGGATCTACGTGAAAAGTATGAAGAGAAGAAGGGAGACCATTTATCCATTCTTTCTGCTTGTTTCCCTCCACCTCACTGTCTTCAAGGCCCCCAGGATGCCCAGGGACCCTTGGGTTGACTGAACTCTCCCAGCAGTGTCTTGGAATTAGTCCCTTCCATGAGTTTGTCCCTTTCAAACATGGCCCAATCCTTAATAAACGTAATTGATAAACTCCTTTGTATTAGTATGTGGATGTCTTAATCTGTTAAGATATACCCGGAAACTGCTAGAGACAATGCATTAACCTATCCGAATAGGTTGAAATTTTATACCATATTAAAACATTGATGGAGTTACATGAAGATGTGAATGGAGAGCAGTATAAGGAGGGGAAGAAATAAAAGATCCTCAGAGGCATTTGAATGTATGAAAAAGAAATTACTCCATTTAAATGTATGACCCAAACTTGTGTGTCTGGAAAGACATAATTAAAATTAAATGTCCTCTAATGTTCCCTCTCCGACTCTAGGGCTCTATGTTTACTTTCACCAAAGCCAAAGACAAAGGAGCTCCAGGCGAGGCCACAGTGGCTCACGCTTGTAATCCTAGCATTTTGAGAGACTGAGGCAGGGGTATTGATTGAGGTCAGGAGTTCAACATCAGCCTGAACTAGGGTGAGACCCCATCTTACCAAAAATAGAAAAAAAATTATCTAGGTATGCTGGTGCATGCCTGTAGTCCCAGAATGACCTGGGCCCAGGAGTTTGAGGTTGCAGTGAGTGATGGTGATGTCACTGCATTCTACCCAGGAAGACAGAGCTAGACTCTGTCTCAATAAAAAAAAAAAAAGTGGGGGAGCTCTAGTTCACATCTACATTTGAATTTTTCCAGAGGAATTCTAGGGAGAAACAAGGGTTTCCTCACCTTCCTGCTATCAGGAGCTCTTTCTCCGAGGCCTCCTTCCGCACCTTGGTGTAGATGTCCATGGTGAAGAGGGTGCTGGCGCTGTTGAAGATGGAGGTCAGAGAGCTCATGAGGGAGGCCAGCAAGGCAGATAGCATCAGGCCTCGCAGTCCTGGAGGCAGGAGAGGGTACAAGCACTGGTTAGTGGCTGAACACCATGATCTATGAGGGCCTTGCTCAACCAGAGACCCATTTAAAGATAGAAATGTCATCTGGAACACTGATTAAATGATGTATTTATCAATATACATCAGCATGTGGAGTATCTTGCATATTTCCTAGTGGATCTGAGAATAATTTGATACACAATTTTAGTCTTAAACATACATATAGAGATTATCTGCTAGAACCTAGTTTCAGAAGAAACAAAACTGTGTTTTAGCATATTTCTTTGGGGAGGAACTCTTGGCTTCCTGAAGACTTACACAACTGGAAAGGAAGAGGCCTAGTAGGTGTTTCTGCTAAAGAAGTCTTTGGAGCAGCAAAGCCAAGAGTTTTGAATCATTATGGGAGCTTCATCCTCCAGTTTCCTCTGCCTAGTAGTCCCTAAACTTATTAGGATAGGATAGAGTATGGATAGGGTATATGTGGAGTCATGCTAATGACCCATGCTTCCTTCCTCTTGAAAATGCTCATGTTTGTCAGAGTGGAGAAAGGTGATAGAAGTGTTAGCCAACATTCGATGGCCCTAAGGTACAAGATCACCTGATCACAAGGTCAGTCCCAACACTGCACTCGGCTCTCTTTCTGTTCACCACAACAAGGATCACCTTATGACATCCTAATAGTGTACTCATTTTATATGTGTGGTTTATTTATTTTCTACCTCAGAATGCTAGAATGTGAATTTCAAAGGGTAAGGAATTTGGATCTATTTCCCTGATGTTTTCTAAGGGAAATTAGACACTATGTGTGCCTGACACATAATAGACACTCAATAAATAGTTGTAAGTTAAATAGATTGAGATCTATTATTTGAATATCACTAGCCCAAAAATGCAGACTAAAAATTAATAGTTAACCTCTAGCCCTCTGAGTTTATAAGTTCATGGCTATTCAACTCTTTTACTGACAAATAGATAATTTAACTGTTTTCAGTTGCCTTGGAAGACAGTCTTGAGTGTGAAGAAGTAAGTTTTCTTCTAACCAAGATTGTATCTGGTTTGTCTACGGGATCTCCAGGCCTTGCACAGTGCTGGTAGCCTGTGTAAGGTGCTCAAGAAATGTCTGATGACTAGAACTGAATTAACGGAAGAATTACCAAGGATTATACCACAACCCTTCCTCAAAGTCCTTACATAGACAGTCCTCTGAGGCTGTTCCAGCACGGACATTTTCCTACCTGCAGGCATCAGCTCCAGCACCATTATTCCATAGGCATAGTTACTGCAGCCAACTTCAGTGCCACAGGATTTCACACACTCAGAAGGCACGACACAGGCCACCCTATCTGAGGAAGAATTCAAAAGTGAGTTCAGCAAGGCTCAAACAGACACAGCCCACAAACACTGGGTAAATTGATAAATAGTAAGATTATTGGGGAGGAAAGACATTTGCCTGAAAATTGGAGATGCAACTTTGATATACACACCACAAATCTGTTCCCTCTCTGCCCACAGCATGAACTCTCAGTGTCTAATCACTGTAGCTCTCCCTGTGCTGACCCATGGGGCAGGGCTCTTGGGATACGTGGCCCAGCGAGGCAAACAGAGCATTAGAGCAAACAGAAGGAGATGATCCTATTCTCCAGAAAAATGGCAAGAGAAGAAATTCTTCCAGGGGCATCACACTCCGTAGACACAACAACAAAAGTTAGGTCTTGTGTCTGGTCACATTCAGCCTAGTGTTTTTCACACACATCTAAGAAGAGGTGTCACCTGTGATGGTCACTTGGGTTGAACACCTGATGTGTGATGATGCCTCACCTCAATCAATAATATGTTGATTTTTTTTTTGCTTAAATAATATTATGACAAGAGATAGGGAAAATTGATAAAGAGTCACCCAGAATAATACCTTAGCTTCTTTTCATTTCTGTATTCCTTTCTAATTCTTTTCCACAAAGAAATATATTTTGTGCATAACTATGGTAATCATTGACAAATTATTTTGTGTCTTTCTTTTTACATTTAACATAATAACCCCAGCATTTTCCCAAGTTTTGAGGTATCTTTAAGTCTCTTGTATACAATTTTCCATAAAGGAGTTATACAATAATTTCTTTAGCCATTCAGTGCTTGGATATTGACACACTGTTTCCTGTTATAAACGGCACTGTGATGCTGCAATGAGAACTGATGTTGGTCACTTGATGTTCATATTAATAAGATTTCAGCGAAATAAGCTGATCCTCCATTGAGAAAATATTAAGTGCATTCAATGTTATTTGATGGATTGCCCCATTAAAAATGAATTCTCAATAAGCCAAGTAAGATTTGGTTATATTCTCTTCACTTGTTCATAATAAAGAAAGTTGATATTTTAGGAAGATTTTTAAAACTAGTAGTTACTCTCAGCTGACTCAGAAATTCACACAGCCCAAACACCCTGATTCCAAGGCAGTGAAAATTGATTCAGTTCTCCAGCTGTCTCAGAGGGACCAAGACATGATGGTGCTTCTCAAAGACCTTCTCAGTCAGAGATGTCACCAAACTCAACCACTACCACTCACCCAACTCAAATTAGCCCAAATCTACTTCATCCTCCAGTGCCCTATGCCTCATGCTCTATGCTTCCTTAATTCAAGCCTCTCACGAAAACAGGGCTCACAGACACAAAAGTCTACAATGAGACAAGCAGGCGGTATAAAAGAGATAAGGGAGCAGAGTGCCAAATATGCCAAATTTTCCTCTCTCCAACCCACCAAACAAGCTGCTCCCTCTGCTTGGAATTCTGCTTTTACTTCCATCCAGAATAGATTTTCTAGGTTATCAAGGTTTTACTACACCTTAAAAACACTTTTCAGAATTCAAGCATTATAAAAAGAGAGGCCACATGTATTTGGGGCTCACCTGTGTACAGAACGCGGCTGATCATTCCCGGCATCACAATGAAGAACATGGGCAGCAGCTTCAGGTAAGCACACATGATGCAGGCGGCCTTCACGTGAGACATGTCCTTGCCACAGAGGCAGCGCTGCACGATGACCTGTGGGGAAAATAGGGCACATGCATGACACAACCAGGGGATGATTTCAAAAACTGTCTCTTTTCACGGTTTAATGTCACAACAAAAATAACGTCATGGTTAGTGGAAAATAATAGGCTTTGGAGTATGAGCAGGATTTGAATTCCTGTTCATTTTCCACAGTATTTGACCTCTGTGAGTCTCAGATTTCTTATCTCTAACATATAATTAGCTATTGGAAGGCTTTTTGAACATTTGGTATAATGTATGTAAGACCCTTGGCACGTAGAAGTCAATACACATTAGCTACTATGAAAATACATTCACAGCTCCCAGGCTGCAATGCAACAATGGTACTGTGCCCACTCTAGCTACAAAGCTGTCACTACTGATGCCACCATAAATTGTGTGTTTAAGTTATGTCTGGAATACTGTAGGCATCATCATATCTTCCTCTTGTTACAGGGCAATTGCCTCCTTGGGAAGTTGAGCCAGTTACCATGGAAACACCACAGTCAGGGAGCCATCAGAACAGAACCATGAGACATCCGTTTCTAGATTTCTTCAGGATATTCTGAGAACCTCATCTAGTTATGAGTCAAATACAATAGTCTTAGGAAAAAAGGATGCATATAGTTTCATAATCCCTACTTAAATTATACAATCTCTTAAGTAAGAATTTTGTATCACCGTAGGATTTCTACCAATAATGTCTTAAAAATATCAATAATTACTTGATATTTTTCTTCTGAAGGACTGTCAGAAAAAGAGAGATGCTTTTCCTGTACTTATCTTTGGAGAATCATTAAGGATAGCAGTGGTATCCATCCAGTGCTGAGGAAGCAGACAGCATTTTTAGACCAAGGACTGGAAGCAGAGAAATGGAGGTGCAACACGAATCACAGGTGAGGAGCGTTCTGTCAGCAGACAAGCAGGGATGGGCATCAGATCTAAGGTGAACGTGGGGCCACTTCACCCCACCACAAGTCAGGTGGTCAGGGATGAAATGTAAATAGTGAATTGATACATTCTTCAGTAGATGATTTGGGAAAACCAATTCATCATATAGAGAAAATAAAACTGTGGACTGTGATTCAAATATAGCTAAAATTTGTGAAATTATAAGCTTAAAGCTGGTAAAGACTCTTCAGAGAGAAGAAAACTTAAAAAGCAAAAATAAACAAAAATAAACCCAGATGCTATAGAAAAGAATATTCAGAAAACAAAAAAATGAGATATTTGAAGTTATAAATATGAAAGCAGAAAAGGATAAAGTTGAGGAAATCTCCTAGAAAGTAGAGCAAAAAGACCATGGGATGGAAGATGGGAGAAAAGATACAGACACCAGAACACAGGTGAGGAAGACCAGCACCAAGTAGAAGGTCCCTGCAGGAAAACAAAATGGAAAAAATCAGGAAAGAATTCTCCCAAATTACCCAAGACATCAATTACCAGGTTAAACAGGCTCACAGTTGCCCATTGCAAGGGACAAAAACAGATCCACACAGCAGTAGTACATGATGGTGAAATTTCAGAATTCTGAGGACAAAGGAAAGACAAACTTCCAGAGAGAAAAGGCAGTCATCTCTAAAGGATCGAGAATAACTTTGGGTTCTCAAGAGTAACACTGGAATTCAGAGGACAACGAATCTGACTTAGGGAAAATTACTTCCAACCTAGAAGTGTGGAAATGACCAAACTATCAACAAGTAAAGGTTAGAGCGAAGACATTTTCAAATATGCAAATTCACAATAAATTTGCCTCCTATGGTGCCCATCTCAGGAAGGTACTATAGGTTTTCATTGCCCTGAAATAAGGAATAATCTAAAAAAAAAAAAAAATTCGACATGGGAGATACTGGAAAAAGGAGATAAAACCCAAGTGTGAGGCAAAAGGAATCCCAAAGACAGTAGTGAAGGCAGTCTGGGGTCAAGCTGGGAACAGCACGAAGAGGAAACCCTGCCAGACCATGAGGGGCAAAGGCTCTGGGAGAAAACAAGCAGAAGAGTTGGTGGACTACTGGATGTGTTTGCAAATAGCGAAAGGAGATTGTAGCAATTTTACACAGTGTGGTGCTTCATGAGTAAAAATTAACAAGGAAATTTAAAACAAAAAATTAAGAATTCTAAATTTTATAGAAAATAAAAAAGCTAAAGAGAATCAGTCAGAGGATGTCAAGTGGTTCAGCTGTGCTGCTCCATAGACAGCTGCTAGTACTAATCCCTGAGTACTTTCTCTTCAGTCATCCAGGCCTTCTATGTTGCTCTTGTTCATGGTTCTTTGGTTTCTAGTCCCAGTGATTCACTCCCTGGCATCAGTCTCACTAAGTCTTACTTCTCCCATCCTTAGGTCAAGGATGGAGGACTCTCTTATCTCTTAGAGTCCCCCATGTATTTTTGTTACAATCCATATTTATCTAATCAAGACAACTTTCTTGTATTGACTATATCTGTTACTAGGCTTGGTTCCTGCCTTGCACATTCATTTTACACATGATCGCAGCACAATATTTGGCACATAGTAGGTCCTCAATTAAACAATGAAGAAGCAAATTAATGTCAATACATCTCTACAATTGTGTGACACTCAGACGAATTCTGCATCATGTAAACCTATGCTTAGTGACTACAGATGCCTGGGCTCATCTTTCTAAGATCAACTATAATTCTTTTCCACACCTGACCTAACTAGCCTTTCCAGATCCCTAATGGGATTACATTCAAGAAGTCACAAAAACAATGGAACTGAATGCTGATCTCTAAAATTGTGATGTAGATCTATTGGGAGGTTGGGAGAACGGGAAGTGTGCTCATGTAGGACTGAAAATGGAAGGTTGAAAGAGAGCTGAACCCTCAGATCTCACTGGGGGAAGCCAATAGAGAAATTCTAAAACTGGAGAACCAAGAGGTGGCAACACTAGCATTTATTTGAATCACTTGGGGATCTAGTTAATGAGCAAATTGTGATTCCCTGGGTCTGGACAGAGTCACAGGGTCTGAGAATGTTCAATCCTAGTGATCTCCAAAGTGACGTCCTTGCTGATGGGTCACAGACCACACACTGAGCACAGGGATTTAGAGAATAGAAATTAATACCAAACACTTAGTTAAAAGATCTGAAAGTGTTTGACTATGAGGGACAAGAAATAGGGTAGAGAGTGGAGCACTGAGCACCTATTTTTCATTAAAAAAAAGAAAAAGCATTATAGAAGTTTTTGGCTCTTTAACTGATGTGTATGTACAAAATAGAGTCTAAAGTTTTTTCTATGAGATGAGAAATAAGAACATAAAGAAATGCATGCATGCCCGTGCACGCACACACTCACACAGATACACACACACACACACATTCTTTACCTGATCTGTGCACCAGTACCACAAAGATGTAATGGGTATTCCAAATAGAACTGCTGGCCATGGAAGGTTCCCAGTGGCGGCATTCCGGAAAATGTGGAAGGAGTCTTCCCGAGGAGTGTAGCAGCTGGCGTCAATTGTCAGGTTGTCCCCCTCAACTATGGACGGGATGGCGTTCATGTACTTCTCTGTAAAACTCTCATAACCTCCAACTTCAGCAAATGCTGAAAAGGCATCAGAGAAAATGAAAAGTGTAACTGAAATCGAACACACCTGATGTTTATGCTTACTACTTTGTGGTGGAGGTACACAAGCACCTCCCATCAGCCTGGTCAAACCCCCAGTGACCTCCTCCCAGGATCCATGTCTTCCTAGTACCGCCACTGCCACTGGGCATGGTACCAGAATGAATTTCACAAAGTACATAAAGCAAATAACTCTAACTTGTCTTCTTATAGTGCTCTCTAAAATTTTGAGTTAATGTCTCACTTTAAGGTAAAAATGAAACTATAACCCAACAGACTGATATTGATCTCACTTCTTGGTGCAATACTATAGTCTACCTGTTACGACAAAAAGTTGGAAAGATAATGAGCAGAAATTGGAGGAAGCATGTTAGATGGGAAAATGGTCAGACTCAGAGCACTAGGGATCTGGAAAGCTAGTTAGATTAGGTACAGAAAAGAATTATAGTTGCTTTCAGAAAGATGAGCCCAGGCATCTGTAGTCACTAAGCATAGGTTTACACGATGCAGAATTCGTCTGAGTGTCACACAATTGTAGAGATGTATTGACATTAATTTGCTTCTTCATTGTTTAATTGAGGACCTACTATGTGCCAAATATTGTGTCTCAATCATATGCAAAATGAATGTACAAGGCAGGAACTCAGCCTACTAATGATACAGTCAATACTAGAAAATTGTCTTGATTAGATAAATATGGATTGTAACAAAAATACATGGGGGACCCTAAGAGATAAGAGAGTCCTCCTTCCTCGACCTAAGAATGGGAGAAGTGAGACTTAGTGAGACTGATGCCAGGGAGTGAATCACTGAGACTAGAAACCAAAGAACCACAAACAAGAACAACACAGAAGTCCTGGATAACTGAAGAGAAAGTACACAAGGAATTAGTCCTCGCAATTGTCTATGGAGCAGCACTGTGCAACAGAAACTTTCTGCAGTGATGGAAATATTCTGTATCTGTGCTGTCCAATGTGGTATCCATTAGCCACATATTAGGCACCTGAAATATGGTTAGGTGAATGAGAAACTGAATTTTTAATTTTATTTTAAATAGTCACATGTGGCTAGTGGCATCCATATTGTGTTGCAGTCACCAACTATTACTGTGGATTTGTTGTTTGCAGTTTCATGTATCTTCAAGCTCTGTGATTAGGTGCATACATATTCAGGATAGTTGTATTTAGTGTAGCTCAAGTGAGTGGAGCATGGTAGCTACAGGATAGGGAAAAGGAATTTATTTTCACCCTCTATCTTTTTTACTGTGTGCATGAATTTCCTATGCAAAGATAAATAAATACCATAATAAAAGAAAACAAAAATTAGCAAGCTATAAATTAAATTTTTCAATATTGTTTGCAGGCATGGCTTAATCAAGAGAATGAATTCACTAATGACACTATTAAGTGAGAATTATTAAGAAAAATCCAACCTATATCTGTGTATTCTAATAGGTTGAATAATGTATTTTAAAGAAATTGAATCCAAAACAGTCATAATGAGGTTAATATTCAGTTCTCAATTTTTTCTAATATTTAATTCTTCATTTCATACAGATTCTATGTAAACAAAAATTTTCTAGGCTTTAAATAATCCAATGTATCAATATTGCTATTAAATTATCAACTTGATAGTACTGATTTGGTCTCTTCTGAACACAAAGAAATTAATGTTAAACAAGGTAATTTACCTGAGCAATAATTTTTTTAAAAGAAGTAAAGTGTTTCTTCCCCGTTTCCTCATGCCGAGATAATATAGCAAGAAAGAAGTCAGGCAGACTGTTCAATGATGGGAATTATATAAATGACTGAAAAACGTGGCCAGGTAGACCTGGGAGGCAGCAGTGAAGAGTAGACAGACTGAACAGGAACAAGTCCCATGATATCTGACCGCTGGGCACTGCACAAGAGGTCTTCACTTACCAAAACCGGACAGAATAAAAGATCCTATCAACATGATGACGGTTTGGAAGGCATCTGTGTAAATCACTGAGGCCAAGCCCCCTGTTGAGAGAAAGAAAAGAGAAATGGGCCTTTGATACGTCCATATGTTCTCACGTATTTGCCTTCCCCTGTGGGTTCTCCTCCACCTAAACCTTGGAAATGACTCAACAGAAAACATATCAAAAACTCTGGCTGAGCTGCAAGCTTGGTGTGGCCTCCTCTCCTCAGTATTAGTGTCTTTCTTTTGTTCTCCTATTTCCCTTGCCTTGCCCTGATTCAAAGTTTCTATAAATTATAATGGAGTTCCATCTTTGTGTGAATTTTGAGTAGGGCAAAAAGCAAAAATTTAATACCATGAAAGTTTCTGTTAACAATCTTTCAATTCACCCCCGTTTAGCACAGTATACCTGCTCTAAAAAAAAAAAAAAAAAAAACTAACAAAAACCAGTTTGCTTTAGTGTTGGAACATATCCTTGTTTCATTAATCGAATAGTTGATATAGTCATTGAGTTGTGTTTTGTTGCAATGTTCTACAAAAAAAAAACCTTCTCTTTCAACTCTAAACTCACTGACCTCTCAGTCCACAAGATAGTTCTTTTATGAGAGTGTCATGAGAAAACAAGACAGATCCTCCAAACAGGAGATTCATGCCCTCATCTTTTGCTTATTGTGGAACATATGCTCTGTGAAAGTTGTCTGTAACAAAATAGAGTGACTTATGCCAAACCCTAACAAAATGGAGCCAGCAGGCAATGCAGGTAGGGCTCTCATGCACCTACGCCTGTAACAACAACAGTTACAAGAGATCATCTCAACTGTAACATTGCAGTTAAGCCACTTCTATGAAGATCCTCTCCTAGCAATAGCCAGCACCACCAATGAACAAGCGCCACTGCCTGCAATAAGCCCCTGTAACCGATGGCTTTTGTCTCAAACAGCCTATGTCAACTCTCTCTGTCTTTAGAAGTTTCCCCTTGCCCCAACCCCCTTGGATGTCCCTATAGTCCACAGTAGCATGCATATCCCAGATTGTGATTCCTTGCTAATTGCCAAATAAACTCTTTGTTTTAGAGAGTCAGTCTCTCTGTCACTTAATTTAGATTGACAGCTCAATGTACAAAAATAGCTCCAGAACTGTCAGGATTGTTCTAGCTGTTTTTTTTTTTGTTTTGTTTTGTTTTTCTGATTCAGCCAGTATAGTTTAATTTTCATAAATTAGTATGAATGAGATACTGCACTGACATACTTGGTTCATGAGAGCCTCTTTGGACTATCGCCACACACCTTCTCCCCACCACCAACCCACTGCTCCAGTTCTCCTCCCCTGACTGTACCATTCACAGCTCACGGCCACTCCATGGCACCCTGTATTCACCTGAACTTTAACTTGCATTTGCCAGTCTCGTGTCTGAGCTGCTATTTCACCCAGCCTTCCATGTAGATGATATGCTGAATTCTAAATGCCAATCTGGGCACCAAACACAGAGCTGAACCCAATCACCAGTTCCCCATTCCGTCCACCACATTATTGTCTTCCATCAAGGTGCTGATATCTGATAAGGAGGATTCTGTTTTATTTGCTCTAGCTGTGTTTCTGGTGCTATGCCTGACTCTCACAGTGGGAATGAAACGGTGTCCTTACCTCAGCAGTGACAAGGCTAACACTGAGGCTGCTCATTGCAGGTTGGGGTGGGACTAGCAGAAGGCAGCATCACTGAGCAAAACATACAATAGACTCACCAGTGATGGTGTAAATAGCAATGACAGCCAAGAGGATGAAGATTGACAGGTAAAGGTCCAATCCCAAGGCCAGCTTGATGAATATGGCTCCAGAAAATATGTCTGCCTAAAAAGAGAACAGTCCAGGTGGGAAAAATAATGGATTTCAGGCTGCTGGTTTCTCTTCTCCAAAGTCCACTCCCCCTTCTTCCCACCCCTTCTTTTTCTGGTAGACTCTTACTTATCCTTCAAGACTCCACTGAGATGTCCCTACAATAATACCTTCCACAAAGACTCAGAGATTTCCAATCTTTCTTCTATATCCTCATAGCAATTAGTTCATTGCTCATTTGAGGTACTTACTAAATGAGGTGGCATGTCCTGAGACCATTTCTGTATTATGACCCTTAGAGAGGCTGAGCATTTGCCTTTAGGAATCCTCTTGCCTGTGATGAAGCATTTAAAATATATATTCTTAAAATTAATATTCTTGTTTGACAATGAAGATTTTCACAATTATATATGTGTGTTTGTTTGTTTTTGTTTTGCTACAATTATATGTAGGATTGGGCATATTTCAAGAGATGAATAGGGCAGTATATTTGCTCTGATCTGGAAAAGGTTAAGCTGCCCAAAAATTATCTCTTCCTTGAAATCTTGAAAGACTACACCCACATCTTTTTCCACTTCCCCAATCTACCTGCAAGGTAGGTATTATTAGTATAATCATTTCCCACTGAGGACACTGAGGCTCAGGGAATTTGTCCGAGGTCACTCAGGTAACAAGCGGTAGGCTCAGGGTTTGAACCTGTACTACGTCACTACAAATGCTTATTTGCTTACACTGTTAAACACTTCGTTATACTGATCTCATGGGATTTGACATAATTGAATATGTCAGGAACACTTAGAGAAATAAAGAGAAATCATTCTACCAAGATGATGATTGTGGCAGCATAGTTGGTGGCCTTCCATGAGTATCTACATTAGACAGAGCGAGTAAACCAACAAAATTAGGTGACAAGGTATTTCCACGAAGTCCAAAATGCAAGATGCAGGATAAATCAACCTCAGTCACATGATTAGCAGAGGATCAAGACCTGGGAGAAAGTACAGAGAAACAACAGCTTATCTGAAGAAACTTAGAATTAGACATCTGCAAATAGCCAGCAGGTAACCACTGGGAAGCGCGGTGGGACAATTTTAGAACCACAGCTGAAACTGGAAGAGGTCTTGCTTTAACAACCAATGAATGAGTATACAGTTTCCTTGGGAAGTTCTGAAAGGGGCCAGAATAGTATAGGTCAAATGAACTCTCAAAACTACCTGCCAAAACTCTTTTTCAGTACAGGACCCTACACTGAGGAGAAAGTTTTGGAATTAGAATCAAAATTTAGCAAAACGATGAACAGCATATTTGGCTATACACCTTAGTTTTGCGGTAGGGGTAGAGAAGAATTGCAAATGAATCTTGACTTTTTTTGGTTTATTTGTTGTAGCAGTATGGGTGAGGCAATTCTGAAACTATTTTAGATTTATTATACCATATATGTGTAATAGGATTTATTATACATATATAATAGATGTATTATACGATTGAGCAAACAAATATATATACAATGATCCAGAACTTTCTTTTGCTGTAAAGGACTGTATTAGAATAACGACAATATCTGAATAGGGACTATAGATTAGATAATGGTTTGTGTCAATGCTAATAATCTGATTTTAAAATTTCCATTGTGGTTTTCTAAAGGAATATCAATATTTTTAGGAAACACAAACTTAATTATTGAGAGGTAAAGGAGCACTATTTCTACAACTGATAGGTTTTTTTTTTTAAGAAAATGCTTTTATTAATCACAACATGAAATTGGCATGACATCCTATGAGAACTCAACCAGGACAAATAATGCTGTGATAAAATTTACATTTCTTACATCCACGTCAAAAGAAAACATTACATATCAATATGTATGTTATTGGAGACTGAGAACCAGTGAGCAAGATGATCTTTTTCAAACCTGGGCAGAGGTGAACTGTCCTATCTTAACTCTTCATAATGATCTGTTTAATAAGTAACCAGTACGGAATCTGTTATCAGAGTGTAAAAGTATGCAAAACGCCATGTCTAAGATTAACTATTATTAGTATCATTTAAAATGTAACCTTGCATGTGAGAATGGACTCCTGCTGGGAAATCTTTCCAGGTGACCACAGACCCTGCACACTCACACTCCTGGTCTCCCTGAGCCCCCACCTAGCTCAACAATATCCCATCCCTAGTCCAATATCGGAAACCCTCCACTCCAGGAGGCTGCAATGCTTGGGGGCCCCTTTGGCACTTTTCATTCTGCTTTAGTACCTGTTCGTGCACTTTAGAACTGTAAAGCTGTAGATAACTGGGAGATTAGCCAGTCCAACTCACTTGAGGAACATGTGGGCACAAAGCCCCTGACACCCGTGGGCTCCTCTGCTTCCCTCTGCCTCTCCTGACCTTCCCATACTGGGGACTGTTTGGGTGCCCCCTCCATGGGGACAACCTCCAATTCCATCCAGAAAGAAACATTCCCTTTCCTGGGTGTGCACAGCTCATCTCTTGTACTTGTCCATACACCCTAGTCCAGCAATCATTTTAGTATATTTGTGTGTATTGCCATAAGAGGCTAATTATTTTGTGAGTAGAATTGTTATCTCCTTAGCCATATGCTGAACTCCTGTGGCTCAGGATTCTTTGTTACCTTATCACAGAGCTCAGCAGAACCCAGTAAGTGCTGAGAAATGCTCACATTGCATTAGGAAGGCTAGTGCTGTCTAATCTAAGCGGCTGGATCACTTTCAATGACAGCTCAGCTCAACAGAAGAGCATCAGAGAGCTCTCAACAGAAGAGCATCAGGGAGCTCTCAACAGAGAGCTTTTCTCTCATGGACATTGAGACACCTTCCTGGACTGTAAACTTGAGATTATTTCATTAGTCACTGGTACGTGAGGAGCAAATGAGTTACTCTTTCTTCCTTTTCTGCTGAATCTTGAAATTCATTTATTATTTTCTTGGTGATTGTCTCTGAAGAATGTAACATTTTAAAAACTTTTAAGTTCCTTTAACACTTATTTGTGACATTTGTTTTACAGGGGTGGTCTTAGACAAAATAGGTTAAGTTTAAGAAAAGTCAGAATATGTAGTCCGAGCTACTTGGGAGGCTGAGGCAGGAGGATTGCTTGAGCCCAGGAGTTTGAGGTTGCTGTGAGCTGGGCTAATGCCACAGCACTTTAGCCGGGCAACAGAGTGAGACTCTGTCTCAAAAAAAAAAAAGGGAAAGAAAAGTCATAATAATAATATTAATAATAATATTACGGAAAGAAATATGGAGATACCGCAAAGAACCAAAAGTAGAACTACCATTTGATCCAGCAATCCCACTGCTGGGTATTTACCCAAACGAAAAAAAGACATTTTGTAAAAAAAGATAACTGTACTTGAGTATTTATAGCAGCACAATTCACAATTGTAAAGATGTGGAAACAACCCAAACTCTGATCAGTACATGAACAGATTAATAAAATGTGGTATATATATACCGTGGAGTACTACTTAGCCATGAAAAGGTGAACTAACACCTCTTGTATTACCCTGGGTGGAACTGGAGCCCATTCTTCTAAGTGAAGTATCACAAGAATGGAAAAAAAAACACCACACGTACTCACTATTAAACTGGTAATTGATCAACGCTTACGTGCACATATGGAAGTAACATTCACTGGGGATTGGGTAGGTGGGAAGGGTAAATTCACACCTAATCGGTGCACGATGTCTGGGGGATGGGCATGCTTGTAGCTTTTATTTGGGTGGTGCAAAGGCAAATTTAATTGACCAAAGGGTTTGTATCTCTGTAATATTCTGACATAATACAAAAATACAAAAAAAGTCCAAAGTACTTATGGCTCGTGTGCCAGATAATTAAACTAAAAATGAAAGTATAAGCCTGGATTGGCTCTGAGAAAGAATAAAAAGGTGATTGTGCAGTGGAAAAGGCAGGAGACCAGAGAAGCCCTCCTCTTCACTACTAAGTAGCTGTGTTACCTGAATGAGACATTTTGTTCTTTCTGTGCCTCCATGTTTTCATAGCCTTGATGAGAGGGTAGATTTATACTCCGCAGCCTCTTGTGACTTGAAAATCTACTCCTCTGTGAACTCAGGGTCTTGAAGCTCCCTTTTCCCCCATTAAGACTTGATAGAGAGACCCCAGGGGGTTTAAGATATCCATATGGCTCCACCTCTTAGAGGCTGTTGATGGTCTACACACCCAGCTTTCTCATCTTAGCATTCTGGTCCCCTCAGGCAACCTCTTGAAGCTAAAGTGCCAGGAGACACTGAACTCACCAAGATTCTCAAAGCCACACAGATGAAGAGAGAGAGGACGGAAAGGTAGATCTGGAGTCGCTTCCCACCAAACCTCTTCTTGAGATATTCCGGCATGGTCATCACCTGCAGGGGCAGACATCGACAGCGATTCACCTTCAGAGCTCTGCACATTCAGATTGCTCAACATTTACTAAACACCTGTGAGCAGGTAAGCACTGTGTGCAGCACCTGGAATGCAGAGGTGAGGAAGGCATGGCCCCTGGGAGGGTGGCAATGCTGGAATGAACACAGGCGTAGGTATCAGACGACCTTGGGGTCTCTTCGCAGTTCCAGTGTTTACTAGATGTGTGACCTTTAGCAAATGACAATGTCTTTGAGTCTCCGTTGTCTCATCTGTAAAATGGGGGTTTAATATGAAGGTACAAGTGAAGTACCTACATCAAATACCTGGTAGACACTCTACAAATAATTTTATTATTTTCACCAATTATGTTGCAGTCCAGTGAAAATAATATTATAAATAGTGAACCACAACTATAATGACACAATAAATGGAACAAGTTGATAATATACATTTGGGTATGTATTTATTTAATTATCTTTATTGAATGGAAGAGAATCGCATTAAACCTTTACTTAGAGAAAAACCCGTGGTTATCATCAGTGAAACATGAGATCGACTTTGTGATGCATAGCCTAAAACGTGCAGCTTTCTGGTTTCTTCATAGCAGATTAAGCCATGATTTAGTCTCCCTCAGTATAAAAGGAGATTGAATACCTATTTATATTATATTATCAAAAACAAGAAGGGGAACTCTTGGTGGACCAGAAACTGGGAGGAAGCCCTGAAAGACAGTAGGCCACGTTTAACAACACACCCATGAGTTCTTATAACAAAGACTGCATTTTTAAGCAAAGCTTGTTCAAGTTTGGAACTAGAAGGGACCCTGGGTGAGCAAAAGGTGAATATATGGGGGCCTGCCAGGTACTAGCCAGGATTGCTCCCTCAGTGCCCTAATCCCAGGAATTGCCCCAGGATCTAGCACCCCATCTTCTAAGCGCCAGCAGAAGAAGGAATGAACCAGGCTCAGAGAGACAGGGCAGTGCACCCATTGGTTGGCAACACCTGGGTTGAGGGGCGCCACCATGGCTGTAGTGTATCCTATCCCTAATTAAGCAAAGAAGTGACAACTGTCAGAATGGCAAAAATTAGAATGAAGGAAAATGCCATGGGTGAAGGTTTGGGAAAATGAGAACCCCCACACTGACAGTGATCAGCACGTTGACAGCTGTCTGCAGCCACTCTGAAGAACAATCTGGCAGCACTTGGTGGATTTATGTAAATGCAAGCACAGACATCTGGGGACAAATGATACTAGGGCAATGGTTTCTGAAAGGTGGCAATTTTAAGATTGTAACCCCCAACAGGGGACGTTTGAAAATAGCTGGTGTTCCTGGTATGGAGTGGGTAGAGCCCAGGGGTCCCGCCCAACATCCCGTGATGCACAGACCAGCATCCACAACAAAGAACTCTCTGGCCCAAGATGTCAGTAGTGCCAGGATTGAGGGACTCTGGACACTCTTGATTTTAACTGTAATTTTACCTGACTCCCAAATAATCCAAATCCTTTCATGATTTTTCAGGTTTCTTATATTGTTGTCCCTAATCCTCCGTGATCCAGCTCTTCTACCTACGGAGATGACTCTTATCACTCAAGGCTCAAGTCAGGTCACCTCTGACTTTTCTTGAAGCACAGGGGTGGCCCAGCATCGGTGTTCCTGCACCAGGAACTGACTCTATCACAGTGGTCATTGTGCGGGGCCACCACTGATTCCTCACCTGGCCATAGCAGCGTTCTACACTGGGAGCCCCTCTAGGCAAGGAACTTGATTTTTGTCTCCTGCATATTTCTAGCAATAGGCCAGGTGAAGGCCAGGCACAGAGGTTTCATGATTGAATAGAGAGAATGAGTGAATAAATGAAGACGTGACACATTCACCTGGAACACCTGAGGATACTCACCCCTGCCTTGATGTAGATGGGGACAAAGATCCACCCTAGAATCACCAGCAGCACTGAAGACTGCAAGAAAGCAAAGAAAAAAATGAGTGTGACATTAAAGAGGCTTGGCTTGTGGACCTTGTCATTGTATGATCTCTGAGTCTTAAAAAAAAAAAAACTTCCTTAGATACTATCCCTCTCAAACACGTGCAACCCCCTGACAACTGTGTGCTCCTTTCTTCTGCTTGTATGAATCAGAGGCAAAAGATGTTTGGTGAAAAAGGGATAGAAAATAAGAGATCTGAGCCCAGCTGGACCACTGGAACATCATACAATATTTGTCAAAAGGAATTTTTCTTGAATGACAGGAATACTAAACCTAGTGACAAAGCAATGAAAAAAAATTTGGTGGTAGAAGAATATCCCCAATGCCCCCCAAATCTTGCACATATGTTAATAATAATGAAAACCACATAACCTAGCACAAATATGCAATGCCTAGAGAGTCTGCACATACATCATTTGTGCTGCTCTCACGACAACTAGGGGAGGCAGATAAGATAAGCACGGTTATTCTTGTCTTACCAAGGGGGAACCCGAGCCTCACAGAGATTAAGGAAGCCCAAGGTCACAGGTTAAAAAAGCAGTAGGTGCGTTCTTTGCAGCCTGATAACCTCCCCCACATGGGCCATAGGTCATTCTGTCCATGCCTCTGAAGGCTGGCTTCATTCCGGTGTCCACAGCACTTTCAGAACTCTACTCTGGCCATAGGACATATCTGGAAGCTGGGTCCATTCTGGCGTCCCTGATGCTACTAAAGTAAAAGTAGGGACAAAATCTTTAGCAAGGGAGGGGCACAGGAATTTGTGATGACTGGAGGTCACTTTCTGAGCCCATCCAGGGATGGTCTGTTTAACTTTTTACTGTGATCCAACTTCCTTCCACACAGCATCCTCCTCTGACTGATATGCACACACAGGCACATGAAAGCACTAGAGCCAGTGAGAGGAAAGAATGGAAAAAATTCAGGCAGCACAAGAAGTATCGATGGCACGTTCACCAAGTGCTAGGTGATGGAGTGGTACGAGTGGAAGCATGACGTGGTCCCTGTCCTTAAGGACCATAGGGTCCAATTAGCGGGACATAGATTCTACCGTTAAAATGATAGTAGAACAATTAGGAACTCAATTGCAAACACCTGTAGATTCTACCTCCTATCTCCCCCATCATTCACCCCTTACTCCACTGTCACTGCCATGGTCAGGCTCCACTTGGACAATTTCTCCTCCTCCTCTGGCGTCAGCACCAGGGAGCTCCCTGACACTTGCCAAGCCCACACACCACCTATGGTGTACGTCTCTCCGTGAGCTTTGTCAATCCTCTGTGTGTGCTGCCTCCCTGTGCTTCCTACACTGCGGTGAATGCACGTCTGTCTCTCCTGCTGGAACGGAAGCTCCCGCAAAGAAGGAACCACTGCTTTAACATTTTGAAATTTCTTGCAACTATGTCAGGGCTGGACACACCATGTAATAGCTCAGGGAAGAGAGATAAAAGTGAGAATTAAGATGGTCAAGAAGATCAAATGAAAATAGGGATTGAATCATACAGAAATGATGTTCCTGGGGAGAATATCCCTTTGCTTGAGACAAAGCTTAGAGATGAGTAATGATGTGACTGGAATGGCCCAGGCAGAATGGGGGGCCACAGAGAGGCTGAAGCTCAGACAGGAATGGACTAGAAGAAGGAAAACTGGAAATCAAACTGAAGAGGAACATCCTGTGTAGACTCCTAGAAAAACCTGGGATATGGGTTTGATTAAAATACATGGCTGTTAGGGTTTGAATGTGTCCCCCAAAGTTCACGTGTTGGTAGCTTAATCCTCAGTGTTGAGTGGTGGCGCATTTAAGAGGTGATACGGTCATGACGGCTCTGACTTCATGAATGGATTAAAGCCATTATCAAGGGAGTGGTTTAGTTAACGCGGGAGTGGGTTTCTGATAAAAGGGTGAGTTCAACCCTCTTCTCTCTCTCTCTCTCTCTCTCTCTCTCTCTCTCTCTCTCTCTCTCTCTCGTGCTCTATTCCCCTTCCCCCCCTCCACCATGGGATAACATAGCAAGAAGACCCTCGCTAGATGCAGACCCCTCAACCTTGGACTTCCCAGCCTCCAGAGCTATAAGAAGTAAACCTTTATTCTTTGTAAAATACCCAGTCTGTGGTATTCGGGTATAGCTGCATAAAACGTACTAAAGACTATGGGTTTGGTTGAAAGGATATGGTTTGATTTAAAGGAAAAAGCCTAGGATGTCACTTACATGCCATTCAAATGTTACAGTGGCGATTCCTGAAGATGCTCCTGTCCCAGCCAGCCCCACGAAGTGGCCACTGCCAATGTTACTGGCAAAGAGAGAGGCGCCCATCTGGAATGCAAGAGAATGTGCCAGGATTACAGTTAAAAGATCCAAATCAAACTTCTTGAAAACAGATAGACGTTGAGAAGTTTCTTATCCTACAACTTTAAACAAAAGCTTTAGTTTCATTTGCACTCCTGTTTTGAGCTTGTAATTGGAAAAGAATGTCTGCACTGTTCAGGCTTCTGACGGGTCACTTTAACAACCTCCAAATTGTGTACAGTGGTTAC
>CAUYRT010082569.1:0-15534 GCA_963574885.1 Lepilemur ruficaudatus | reverse complement strand
GCCCACTTTTTATTGGGGTTGTTTGGTTTTTTCTTGCTGATTTGCTTGAGTTCTTTATAGATTCTAGTTATCAGCCCTTTATAAGATGTATAGCATACAAATATTTTCCCCTATTGTGTAGGTTACCTATTCACTCTAATGATTGTTTCCTTGGCAGTGCAGAAGCTTTTTAATTTGATCAGGTCCCATTTATTTATTTTAGTTGTTGCTGTGATTGCTTTTGGGCTTGTCTTCATAAATTCTTTGCCTAGGCCAATGTCTGTGGAGAAGACCCTGTATAGCTAAAACAACCTTAAGCAAAAAGAACAAATTGAAAGGCATCAACTCACCAGGTTTCAAGCTATACTACAAGACTATGGTAACCACAACAGCATGTAATTGGCACAAGAACAGAGATATAGACCAATGGATCAGAACAGAGAACCCAAATATAAAACCATCCTCATATTGTCATATGATCTTTGACAAAGGAGACAAAAACATACACTGGGAGAAAAGAATCCCTATTCAATAAGTGGTGCTGGGAAAATTGTATAGCCACATGTAAAAGATTGAAACAGGATCCACATCTCTCATCACTCATAAAACTCAACTCATGCTGGATAACAGACTTAGACCTAAGGCATGAAACCATAAGAATTTTAGAAGAAAATTTAGAATGTTGAAAAAACTCTATCTTATTCTTTATCTGGCATTCTGTCCTGAGACCTCTGAGCCCTATTCTATGGTCCAGCTATCACCTTTATAATGATAAATTTTAAATTTACTCATCTTTTAAGACCCAATCTTATTAATCCATCTGTCTCTGGAGAACTTCACTTGGGTAACCTAAATCACTTCAAAATGAACTTTTATAAGGTGGAGTTCATTATTTATCCCCCTAACTCTTCTGTGGTAGTCTCTTATTTAATCAATAGTATCTCTAATTGTCCTGTTTTCTAAGCCAGAAACCTGGGAAATATTTCTAGACAACCTCCATTCTTTTTCCCTCCATATCCAATTCCTTCCATTCCACATCTCAGGCCCAATGTCTTTCACTCTACTTCCAATATTATTTCACATCCATCCCTTCTTCTCCAACTTTATGACCACTATGTTAAAATCAGCTGTAATATTTCTCCTGTTTAAAAAGATAAAAATGATTTATGTATGAGGATTTGCTATGTGTCCTCCTCCCCTTTGCAAGATTTGCTTAAGAACTATTTGCTATGTCCATAGTGATACTGGGTTGAAAGAACCGAGGATTGGAAATAACTAGAAATAGAATCAAGAAAGAGAAGAGGTAGTGGAGAGAAAGGACACTGCTAGGAAAGCAAGGGGAGGAGTAGAGATAGGAAAGTTTTGAAGCCCACACCCAAATTGAGGATGGAAGAAAGTTTGGGATCTGGTTCTAGGGTTTGAGAGAAATAGAAAGGTGGATGAAGAAGAAGGATTTTAACACTATTACTGAAATTCTAATAAAGTCTTATATTGTAATTAAATATTTTTGGTTGCAAAAGTTGTGTTTATTTGACTATGATGTCACAAAGAGACTGGACCACATGAAGACCGAGGTTTACATGATCTGCAGAAGAATATTGCAGTAGCCTTCTCTGTAATGTCTTGCTTACTCCCTTCAAACCTCCGCATTGATACCAGAGTGACATTTTAAAGATGCAAACCTGATCATCACAATACCTTGTTTAGAATTTTTCAGCAATTTATCCAAATTGTAATGAAAAGTTTAAGCACCTAATTTAGGTAATTGCCATTTACAATGTGACTCTTGCCCAAATATTCAACCAAAGGTTTAGACACTCCTCAGAGCTAAAATTATCCTGAAACCATATTTAACAGGTCATTTCTTCCAATATTTTAGATATTCTGTTAAGTATTTCGGAATCCTATCTAAGTCCTTTTCACTCACTGTCTCTCATTTGGTCAGGGAGTAGAAAAGGAAGAGCAGCCTGAGATGAGAATCTAAGAATCAGAAGTTAGAAACTATTATTGACGTTGAAGACTTGAGAATCAAGGCTAAGAGCCAGATTCTGGGCACCCAGCAGCAGAGGACAACGTACCTAACAGAGTCATGGATGCATTGCAGCTAAATCAGGAAACAAGTGCACCCAGCAACGATCTGAAGAGAGAAGATCAAGTTAAGAAAGGTTAAGCAAGGCCACAGTAGAAAAGAGGAGCATCTCAAGGAGACTCATGTGCCTCAAGTTCTTAGTGAGAAGACTTAGAATAAAATTGAGGGCTTATAGGAAGACATGAGTGAGGCTAGCCCAGAGACAATGTGAGCCGATAGCTCTTTCTGTCTTTTTTTGGTCAATTTCTGCTAACTTCCCAGGCCCAGAAATTCTGAAATTTCTCCAAGTTCTCCTGCCCTCTTAAATGATAGAAGTGAATGTGAAGGTTAACTTTAGTGTAATTAAATATAAGGGACACCTCCAATGTTTTATTTGTCCAGAATAGGATTTAGCAATTTTTTTCTCTAAAGGGCCAGAAAGTACATATTTTAGTTTAGCAAGTCATCCATTCTCTGTCACAGCTATTCAGCTTTGCTGTTGTAGCACAGATAGTATACCAAAGAATGGATGTGAATATGTTCCAATAAAACTTTATTAACAAAAAGAGGGGACAAATTTGTTAAATCCTATTCTAGAATTTGGTTATACTGGATGTTGTTATTTAAAATTGTTAGATTCTAAGTTAGGTTTTGAAAATATTTTTATTATACATAAATTGTCATTATAAAGAGATTTTAGAAAGGAATTGAGCTACAATGCTTTCATAATGTTTTAGCAAATGTTAAATGCAAAGGAATTTTATTTTTATTTTTATAATCTACTGTCTCATTTAAAATTAGAAACCTTATGTTCAGTTTGTAATAGAAAACGATTTCAAATCTGTGATTTGATATTAATGTTGATATGAACAGCAAGAGGAAGGGTGAATTGAAGAGTTTTTTTTCCTTTGATACAAAGAGCAATGAAATATATATATTTTTAAAGTGATGTTGAAAAGTGCCTTTTGCTGATTCTCCATTTCATCTTGCACTGTGGCCAAAATAAGAAGCATTTACTCTTTTTTTTTTTTTCTTTTTGCATGGTTTCCAGTAAGAAATCACTCTCTAATTCCATCACCCTGCTCAGGATGCTAAGTAAACCTGTAGAGACATACTGTCCACGAAGGAGTTCAAGAGGCCAAGTGATCAATTATCTGTCAAAGGAGCAGAATATTGCTTACTTGCCTACAGTCCTCTAAAGAAAACAAGAAAAATTAACAGGGGAAGAACAGTGAAGAAATTGAAAAGGTCTCAGAGTGTATCAGGCATCTACAAAATTTAATTTTCTCAGTCAAGATGTTGCAAATGGTAATGAATAAATCATGTCCCTGTTTTTTAATATGCTCCATCAGGTTACTTGTTTTGAGAGAAAACAAGGATTCTGCTGTCAGTGTGTTTTCCCTTATTCAGTGGCTATAAATTTTTCAGCATTTCTACTTATTTATCATTAATACTTTGTTACCACTTTTCACATTTCAAGAGCTAAAAGGGCAAATGTATTCAAGTCAGTTCACAGTTCAGTTCAATGAATATTTATTGAGTGCCTACTATGTGCCTGGTAATGGTCTAAGTGATTGAGATTCAACAGTGAACAAGACAAAGATCCCCTTTGTCATGGAACTTGTAGTCCAGTGAGGGGAGACCGACAGTAAATCACAAATGTAACAAATAAGTGAATTATTTAGTATTAATGTATTAGAAGCTGATAAATGATGGTGAATTCTGAGGCTGGGGTAGGGGATGAGGAGGTACAATATTTGGTAGGGATCAAGGTCAGATTCCTTGGGAAGGTGAAATTGTGAAAAAAGATTTGATGGAGGAATGATAAGTTAGCCAGGAGAATATTTGTGTGAAGAGTATCCCAGGCAGTGGTGATAACTAGAGCAAAATGCTGAAAGTGAAAGTGTCCCTGCAAAACAGGAGACTGGCAAAGAGCACAGGGTGGCTGTAATGAGGTGGTGGTTTGGGGACTTCGTGTAGGTAAGCAGTTCATGGATTACAGGATTACAAGATTGGGGCTAGAAGACACTTCCCACCCCTGGCCACCATCATTCTACTTTTTCTCTCTATGAATTTGACATGAATAAGTGGCATCATACAGTACTTGTCCTTTTATGACTGGCTTATTTTTCTTAGCATAATGCCCTTAAAGTTCATCCATTCTGTAGCATGTGTCGGAGCTGAATAATATTCCATTTTACCACATGTTGGTTATTCACTCATCCATCAATGGATGCTTGATTGCTTTCACCTTTTAGCTATTGTGAATAGTACTGCTATGAACATGGATATGCAAATATTTGTTTGAGTCCCTGCTTTCACTTCTTTTGTGTATATATATTAAAGTGGAATTTCTGAGTTATATGGTAATTCTATTTTTAATTTTTTGAGCCACCAGCATGCTCTTTCTCATAGTGGTTGCATTATTTTACATTCCCACCAACAGTACACAAGTGCTCCAGTTTCTCCACATCCTCCTTATTATTCTCTCCACATAACACTTGTTATTTTCTGTTTTTTGATAATAGCCATTCTGGTGGATATGAGGTGATATTTCACTTGGTTTTTGTTTGCTTTTCTCTAATGATGTTGAGCATATTACTATATGCTTATTGGTCATTTGTATATCTTTGGGGAAATATTTATGCAAGTCCTTTACCATTTTGAAGTTGAGTTATTTGGATTTTTTTGTTGTTGTTTAATTGTAGAAGTTCTTTATATAGTCTGAATATTAACCTTTTACCAGGTTATGATTTGCAAACATCTTCTCCCATTCCATAGGTTTCATTTCACTCTGTTGATTGTGTCCTTTGACACATAAAAGTTTTTAATTCTAATGTTCTAGAAATACTTTTATTAGTTCTATCAATTGCAAAGCAAAGAGTTGCTCTATCTATAACTTAGAACTTAGCAGTGTAATGGGTGTGTAAGTTTTAGTCTAAATTGGGGGTTAAAATCCCTATGTACATTTTGATAACTTGGGTTACTGGATCCTCACAAGTTAGTTTACATAAAAGATTTTGATTTGCTTTAGCATGTATACAGTCTCATAAATAATGGTGGAGGAAAACAGTATATGGGAAACAATTATGAGAAGGCTAATAGGCTCAAGTGCATCTTGTGACACTTTTGAGGGCAGTCATGCAGCACTTTCAGGAGTAGTCAGTTGAATCATGCAACATTTGTGATTCCTTCTCACTTGTCACTTGGCACAACACATTTGCTTTGTGTCCATTTATTAAATAAATACTATTTGGTCTTTTTATTTTATGTTTTCTCAATTAGATGTGTGCGCTTTTTATTTGGCTGAGTATGGGATTCCAGAGGGCAGGGACCATGCCTAAGTAACAAGGCCGGACAGACCAGTGTTTCACAAGGTATGCTCATTGAAAATGGCAGAGATGAAATTTCAAAGAACTATACACCTGGACACTATAAAAATACCCCTTGGAGAAGCATGTAGACAGAACTTACAGGGGCCAAACCAAATGGAAAAGACATGGCCAATTGTAGATAAATATTTGACACCAGGAACATACATCTCCTAACTTTTCTGACTCGAATTTCCTAAGTTCCTGATCTTGGCTTATATATGTAGCTTTGATCTCTTTAGTGTCTTTCCTCTATTAGCTTTATTCCGCTATTATCCTATTCCTTTCCTCCTGCATTCACAAATTGAATAATTATTAGAACTTACTGTGTGCCAAGAACATTATAGTTAAAACAAATAAACAATTCTTGCCCTAACAGAGCTGACAGGCTAATGGAGGATAAAAAGGCAAAAATAGAAAAATATAATAAAATGTGACAAGTATTATTTAAATGAAATATTAGTTGCTATGGAAACATAACAAAGGCCCCCCAAATCAGTGTTGTAGTATCAAGAAAAGCTTCTCAGAGGAAGTTATGTCTACTGGGACTTGAATAATATATATATAATTTGGCCAGGGAAAGCATGAGCGGAGTGTGTGTGTGTGTGTGTGTGTGTGTGTGTTTTGTAGTGGAAAATTCAAGACAGAAGGAAGAGCCTGTGCAAAGACCTGCAGGAGAGAGAGAAAGAGGGGTGGGAGGAGGAGGAACACAGAGAGAGAGAAAAATGAGATGAGATATTTGAAAATCTAAATGAGGTGAAATGTGGTTGGAATATTAAAAGACAAAAAGAAGAATGACAAGAAGAGCCAAGAATATAAAGGATTGTATGAGGCATGGTAAAGAATTTGGACTTTCCTCTCATTGTAATGAAAAGCCATTGAATACTTATAAGCATAATAGCAACACACGCATAAGATTTGCATTTTACAAAAATCGCTGTCTGCAGCATGGAGAATAAGATCAAGGGAGACCTGGTGCTGTGGTTTTGAATTTTGTCCCCTCCAAAACTCATGTGTTGAAACTTAATCCCCAATACAACTGTGTTGGAAGGTAGAGCCTAATGGGCAGTGGTTAGGCTATGAGGGCTCCTCCCTCATGGATGGATTAATGCTGTTATAATGACGGGAGTGGGTTAGTTACGACAGGAGTGGGTTTCCAATAAAAAACGGTGAGTTCAGCCCCTTTTCTCTCCAGCTTGCTCACACCCTCTCTTGTTCTCACATGCATTCTCTCACCATGTGATGCCTTCTGCCATGTTATGATGCAAGAAGAAATCCCTCACCAGATGTAGCCCCTTGGTCTTTTACTTCCCAGCCTCTAGAGCCATGATTCAAATAAACCTCTATTATTTGTAAATTACCCAGTCTGTGGTATTCTGTTATAGCAGCAGAAAATGGACTTAGACACTTGGGTAGAGAAAAGGAGATCCCTTATGAAACTGTTGAAAATAACATGATGGACTGAATTGGACGAGTAACAGAGGGGATGAAGAAAAAAGTGATAACATTAATCCATGCCTACGAATCTTAAAGTAAAAAGAATGGAGCAGTCAAGGCTGATACGCAGATTTCGAGTTTTGACAGGTGGGCAAAAGATAAAGTGGATCAGGTTGATAGAAAGGAAGATCTCAGTTACGCAAATGTTGACTTTGATGGATCCACTGAACATCCAAGAGACGTTTTGTAGGAAGAGAGATCTTCAGATCTAAAATTTAGGAGAGAAGTTGCACCTGGAAAGATAAATTTGGGGGTCATCAGCATATCGATAGAGGGTTATTAAAGACACAACAGGAAATGAAGGAGGCAGTTCCTAGAAAGTGTGCAAACTGAAATCAGACAATTTAAGATAGAACCCTGAGAAATACCAAAAATTTTAAGATTTTGCAAAAGAATCTGTGATTCCAATGTCAGCCAGATGGGATGGAAAGAGAGTGGTAAGGAATAAAAGAGGTAGTCAACACAGGAAAAGGAGCAGAGAGAGCAAACAAGGGAAGGTTTTACTGATTTAGCAGCAAGGAAGTCATTGGTGCTTTGGCAAGAAAAGTTTCTGTGGGTGTTGAGAGCAGAAGCCAAACTGAAAAGGGTTGAAGAGTGAGTGGAGCTGAGAACTAGAGACAGTAAATGTAGACAACTCTTTCAAGAGGTTTGTGGTTGTAAAAAGAGTGTTCAGAAAATAGAGAAGCTGGTAGAAGGTGTAAGGCTGAAGGACAAATTTTTGCAATGTGAGATCATTGACTATAAAGAAAAGAAGGAGGAAAATAAAGTTTGAAGACAAAGGAAAGTGTATCCTGAGAAAGCAAGAGAAGGGACTGAGGGTACAAATGCAGGGTTTAACCTTCTGCCAGGGAAATAACTTCTCTTTCCTGGGACTTCCTTTTGTAGATTTGGTGGCAGGAAGTTGGAATTCTATTTTTGCTCTGAACAAATAGGCAAGTTTATCAGCCAACAGTGAGGACAGCAGAATGAAAGATTTGAGGAGAGTGGAGAGATATCACTAGGGATATATAAAGATCATTGAAGGCCTAATTGATTTGGGGCACCAGAAACTTATACAGTCATCAACATGTACTATTGCACGTACCTCTTCAATAATACTCAGCCATCTGGGTGAGATGCGGAGAAACAAGGCACTTGTACTGAGGATTTGCCAAGAGGATGGATTAAAAGGCAATAGGACTAGGTTATAAAAAATAATTGGCAAAAGAGAGATTGAAGTGAAGATCTATGACATGAAAGCAAGAAAAGTAAGAAAAAGACAAGATGGAGTCCACAGAGGAAGGTAGCAAGATTACAGGCTGCAAACTCTGTGGAGTCGAGGACAGGCACAGTAAGAATAACAGAGGGACAGCGCTTGTGGGAAGAGAGCTGTGGTCAAAGCCGGAGTTCAGATTTAATGTTTCAGAGGTGGGACAGTTCCAAGTGATGACAAGACCTAGGTGTACCCATAGCATTGGGTTACTAAAGAGATGGATGTTGCTGGAGATGAAGTAATCAAGGAATAGAGCAGCAAAGCATGGAGCAGGGTATGAAGTTGAGAGTATTTTAAAGATGAAGCAGATGCTAAATCACTGAAGGCATGATGGTGAGTGGCCAGAAAATCAGCATGTGACAGTAACAGCGAAGGCTAGAGAATTGTATAACCTGAGGGGATAATCTCAAAGTAGCAGGGATTTTTACATAAGGTTAATGCAATAAAGCTCTGGAAGTAGCACTGTGGATAGAGGAGGATGGTTGACATATTGGGGGCATGGGAAAACTAGCCCCTACATGCAAAGCCATGGTCTTATGGAAGAGTCTGGTTCCTGTCAAATCAAGGAAAAGAGGTTCAATGAAAATTTGGAGGATGAAAAGAGAGATTTTTATTTGCCCTGGAATGGAGATTTGAGGTAATATATGGATAGTCAGAAAAAAATAAGCCAAAAATAGGAAGAGGGAAAATTTGATTAGAAAGGGAGTGACAGCAATAATATATTATGTAGTTTCAAATAGCTAGAGGGAGGATATTATTAAATATTCTCCAAGAAAGATAAATATTTGAGATGACGCATATGCTAATTACCCTGATCTGACCGTTATCCTTGTATGTATCAAAACATCACTATGTATCCCATAAATAAGTACAATTATTACATATCAATTTAAAAAAATAAATGAAAATTTAAAAGTCGACAAGAATGGCAGGTAGGATGCAAGGTTTTAAAAAAAAAAAACGTATCCTAGCAGTGATCTGCTGCCTACTCTCTGGAGACTGAGGGTACCTAAGGCAGAGGGCCTGAGGCTTGGTGGTTGACCTGCAAATACTGAAGGTGTCTCAGATTTGTTGATAAACTGTGTCCATTTTCCTACAACCTATCTTATGCCTATAAACTACTGAAATGTTACTTCAAGTGCCTGTTATGTCCAAATCCAACTTGATAAATGACCTTGGTTCATAATTACTTGCAGTTTCATTTGTTTCTCTTAACATGGCAGTCACTCTGAGGACTTAGCACACAGAGATAGTCCTGATTTAGTCAGCTGGTATTTGTCAATGACCTAATTTATAACCAAGTAGTTTACCGAGTGGTACAGACAGTCCCTATTCTACTATTATCTCCATCCACAATCGCCTGTAAATGTTTATTCCTGCAAAAGTAAAATATTCCTTACAGGCTTGGTTTCAATTCTGAATTTTATAAGACTGAATTATTTTTAAATTCTTCTAAAATATATAAAGACATTCCAGATGTGTGATATAATTACCTTTTAAAATAGCAAAGAAAGCATAAAGAAATAAAAATTTATATTCAAAGTACTACATATTTAGGAATATTTAACAGTCTGAAAATAAGATACAAAAACTTTTTAAAAAGTAGTTAAGTCTATCAAACTCTCTGTGGCAAAATATTTTTTTATTTGTCTTTTTTTAATTTCAGAATATTATGGGGGTATAAATATTTTGGTTACATGAATTGCTTTAGTAACAACCTGGATGGAACTGGAGACCATTCTTCTAAGTGAAGTATGGCAAGAATGGAAAATCAAATACACATGCACTCACCATCAAATTGGAACTAATCAATCAAAACTCATGTGCACACGTAGTAACAAAACATTTTTTTAAATTTCTAATCAAAAGATAGATACGCACTAATCCAGTATTTACAAAAAATAAATTGAAATAAAAAGACATTCACAAAACAAGTCTCAAATTTTTACTACCAAATTTGATAGACAAAGAATTCTAAATGGCCAAATTTTTGCAAAAATTTCTAAATACGTATTCTTAATTTTTGTACTTATTGCTTATTGTTCAGGGGCAGGCACTAGGATATGAATCACATTTTAAATGGCACTGGCTTAGTAGTCTTCACTTCACTACTAATTCCCATAGATACTTCTGTTTTCCAGAATGAAAATCAAACTAAGATGCAGATGACAGTCAATGCCTCCCTCTTAAAAATGGAAATCTTGTTTATATACTTCTTGCCTTTATACTGTATTATCTTCTTATACCAAATAGTGTCTTGGGTCTCTGGGAGAAGAAAGCATTAGTGAAGACAGAATGAAACAGAAAAGAGTCCTAGGAGATAGGCTGTATCTTTGATTTCTAGTTATATGTAATATTTACATCCCATTTTCCATCTCATCGTTCTACATAAGCACAGTTCTTACAAGTTATCAGTGTCCTGATAGTCAAAGGGTGGGCAAGATTTCCTTAGGACCAAGAGAGTTCTTTTCCCCCTAAAGAGATGGACGTTGCTGGAGATGAAGTAATCAAGGAATAGAGCAGCAAAGCATGGAGCAGGGTATGAAGTTGAGAGTATGATGGAACATTGCCTTTCTAAGGAATGTCAAAAAACTATTACATATTTTAATACTAAACCTACAGTGTAGACAGTAAATGTCAGATTATTTTAGTGACTCATTCCAAAATTTGAGATAGCCTGACTTTCTTCTGACAGTGAAAAGATGCTAAGTTGGCTTAATATCAATACATCTCGGGGTGCAGGCCCAGGATGACCCTGCAGGGTGTGCTTCCTTGGTGAGGACACTGTCACCTCTTTCCGTTCATAGCTATTGCAGTGTCATGCAGATTACTTGCTCTCCACCCTGTCCCACAAACCTCTCACTTGGCAGCTCTCCCTCCATTTGTTTAGCTGTGACGATTTGGAATCTGTCCCTTTTCTCTCACTCTCTGAATCACTTATTATCTTCCTAATTAAAGTACCTCTTCATTAGCGTATGACAGAATATGCAGAGTAGTGCTGGGCACCTTGTATTAAAAGGCCCATCGATGGCAATATTATTAACATAAGCAAGTCTCTCTCTCTCCCAGTACCAATCTATCTCCCTCTGTCTCTGTCTCTGTGACCCATGATCAAGCTCCTTAGCCCTCTTTCTATTTTTATTTATTTATTTTAGAATCCACAGCTTTTCCATATGTACAGTAACCTTGAACTAGGGCAATGAGGCATGGAAAATAATGAAACCATTAGACTGTTAATATATTTCTATACTAGATTTCCTGCAACTGCAATATAATGAGCTAAGAGAGCCAAAAAATTTTTCAATCTTATTTTTCTATCCTATGTGATGTAGTTTTGATTTTATAACAGCAAAGGACAAAATAAAAGTTGATAAAAGATGTACAATGGGTAATCAAGAAAATATGCTAACAGAAATATGGGTTATAGTTAGTATTGTATTTGTTCATTTTAAAAATATTTATTGAGTCCTTACTATGTTCTAAGCCCTGAGGATACAGTAGTGAACAAAACAGATGAACATATTCTAGAGGATTGGTATAGAGAGTATTATGAAATAATTCAGCATATCATGTATAGTCCAGTAATATATTTTCAGGTCCAACATATTAAAAACAAATTTGTAAAATAGCTTCAACATCACTTGGGTACTCAATAAAATGGAGTGTGTCTGCTTGAAATATAAGAGTTGTTATGATGTTATGGAGTATGTTAACTAGCTTACTATTTGGAGGAAAAGTATAATTTGATAATATTTTACTTAATATAAAAATATAAATTTTTAGGAATTTATATTGTCTTTAATTCTTTCAATGTGCTCCTAAGCATTTAGGGCTGAAAATCATATTTTTTAAAAAGCTGGAATTCAAACATGGTATACTTGCTATTTTTAATCTAAATCTTTATTTAAAGGACTTACTGCTTGAGCAAGAGTTTTTTTAAGAAAGATTTCCTTATAAGTAAAATACAACCACAGATTAAAGCATAGTGGTTTTAATCATGTATGAGGTTATTTTATTATGCCTATTAGATAATGACTATACCATATTTCACCAATAGAAATACAAGAACATTATGCAAGTGAGAGTGTTACTGCTGATCAGATATGTATCTGAAGCAGTCAAATTTTTTATATCAGGAATTGTATTAGTCTGGCCACCTGGGGAAATAAGCAGCCAGGAAAATCTGGCTTGGGCTGGAAGAAGACTAATGCACTAATATTTATTTATGAAAGCATCATATATTCTGCTCTTCCAGGAATTATCTCAATAAGAGTTTCACTGCAGTCACATAAGGTGAAAATAGAAGCTGGAATCTTTTACTACATGGAAATGCCACAACCTCCCACTGAAGAAAGGTTAAGAATTTTTCTCTGATTTTTTAAGAGTTAAAACAATTTTATTACTGTCTCACTTACTTTTCAGTTAAGATAGAGACATTTCAGCAGGGAAATATGTTGTTGCATGAACAATTACTAGGCTAAAGAGTGTTTACTGAGGTTTTTTGAAGATTAATCAAAACTCTAGATAGACAGTAGATTAGCAGTCTTTAGATCCCCCAGAAAGGGAAAGGCTCAGATAGTTATTTAACACTTTCATCTTCCAAAGTTTATTCATGGTAATATCCTTGATGAGTTCATTGTTGTCCTCACAATAAAAGGGGGGGGCCTATGTTTTCATTTAACATTATATAATCAAATGACCCATCAAATTAATTAATAGGATTTTAATCTAGTGCTGCTAGCATGCTAATTAACTTGTCAAGTATGTACATAAAGTCTTCACACAAGTTATTTTTAAAAGTCTTTGCAAGCATGTCATGTACAATTGCCAGTGTGTGGATTGCAAGTTGGGTGGAGTATCTCTGAAGTAATACACAAGAATACAGGAAGGAACAATGGCTGGTTCCACTGAGAGAGGAGAACTTGTCAGCTAAGGAGCAAGGGATGCAGGAAGAGAGACTTTCTTCTCATGCCTTTTGTATTTGGGGTTGATGACTTAAAATTTATGAGATCCATAAATTTGGAGAGGAGAGCTTTATTTTTTACAAAGGGTCACAACGTACAGGCTGGGCACATAGCCTCTGGCAGAAACCAAAAGCTGGTACTTTGAAAGAGCAAAGGGTTTAATTCTTAGGAGAGAAAGTCTAATGGTGGTTAGTGAGGGAGGGGGTACAATGAGATGTGTCCGACTTCCTGTCCCATCATTACCAAGAACTCAGTTTGTAAGGTTTCTTTGGGTTCCTCTTGGTGAGCAGGGCATCCACTCAGTCAGTTGGGGGACTTAGGATTTTATTTTATTCCTCAATGTTCTGTGCCATGAGCATATGCTAACTATGAAATTGTTTTAATTCAATTGTTTAATTCAATTGTTTTTATTGTGCATGAGACACAATAAAAATAAAGACAGAAAGGAGAATCCAAGAGAGGGACAAGAAAGAAAAAAATAAGAGCAGATTTGAAAGAAGTGGAAGAGAGAAGAGTAGCAGGGAACCTGCCTCATTACTACAAAATTACCCTGGCCTGAGGCCCCTTTTCCTTCCCGTCTTTCTCCCCACAAGATCTGGATCTAGTGCAAGTCCCCGTCTTCCCTCACCTGATTGACTACCACAGACTTCTGTTTTGCCTGACTTCCAATGTCATCTGCTTAAACCTATTTTCCACCCAGCTGCCTCACCTTAAATCTCCTCAGTGACTCTCCACCTCCACAAGGTAAGGCCTCCTGCCTCCCTCCCCATTGCTTTCTTTTCCTCCTACCTTACACTTGAAATTCTAGTGGCACTCTACCACTTGGTTCTTCTTCAGCAGTGCATGTTATTTCTTGTTCATCACACTATTGCTCATCTTGTTAACACCATCCCAAACAAGCTATGGTCTTCTCTTATGTTTATGATAAATTTTGTAATTACCTGTTTGAGTGACTCTTTTTCTACCTGGACTGCCATATCCTTTATTCACATATTTGATCTGCCACTATTTGATCTGCCATGTTAAAGATGCTCAATATGTATTAGCTAACACTGAGAAAGCGTGTCCTAAACCCAACTCTCTGTGATCTTAAGAAAGGCATTCCACCTGTTACTTCCCGATTTCTTAAATGTAAAGAGCACAGTATACTGAAATAATTTCTCTCTTATGAGATTAGTCACTAGTTAATGCTCCTAGAACCCAAAGATGCCAGTATCCACATCATCATTGGCTGCCTCACATTTTTATTATGAACATTTTCAAACATACTCAAAAATAGAGAGAATATGTAACGAACCCCACGTGTCAACATCTTGCCAATTTTATTTCATCTATTCCTCAATCACAGATGCTTAAAGCAAATCTCAATCACTGGAACATTTCACCTATAAATACTTTATTATGATTCTCTACCACATAAGGATTTGTTAATGTATAACCATGACAATGACTCACATTTTATCTATAGTATTATGATCTATTTTAACATTTTTAATAATTATATGAGGAAGTCTAAATTCCAAAATCATTTTATATATATTTAAATAATTGGGGCATATGTCTACATTTTGGACACTTCTCTTGAAAATAATTGGCAAAGGTTTGGTGAAGATTAACAGGCTGCATTCTTGCACATGGACAAGTACTGAATGTTTAGGTCAGCCCTGAAGAGTATCAAAAGAACTCTGAGGAAGATGTTTCAAACATCCTGGCTATGCCACTCAAACTAATGCTGTTAATCTCCCCCATCCACACCCCTACTCTCATATGCACTAAATTCCTGTCTACATTTCTTCAGGAGATAGTAATCTTTTTGCTTGAGTTATCAAAGACAACCTCAGAGCGATAAAACTATTATGTTCCAAAAATATCACTTTTACTCTGATTGCCACAATAATAACCCCTTCCTAAATGTGTAAATTGTTTTAAATGGCTAAGGAAACTCAGAGTCAATATTAGTTCAATTCTGTAAATTTAACAAAGGAAAGTTGAAGTCAATAAATCTAATCATGGACAATCTGCTTTCTAGGAAGAGCAATAGACAGCAGTTTCTCTCTTGGAGTTACCTGTAACTCTCTGGAGGTGTATTTGTAACTATCCTAGGAATATTAGCTAAAACCACCAAGTAGGTGAAGTTTCTATTGCAGTTGAAGTGATAATTTTTCTTACAGAGTGCTAAAGTAATACATCATAGTAAAGGAAATACTTAATACATTTCTTTAAAAAGTGGAGAGATATAAGCCAGGCACGGTAGCTCATGCCTGTAATCCTAGCATTCTGGGAGGCCGATGTGGGTGGATCCCTCAAGGTCAGGGGTTTGAAACCAGCCTGAGCAAGAGCAAGACCCCGTCTCTAGTAAAAATAGAGAGAAATTAATTGGCCAACTAAAAAAATATATATATA
>CAUYRT010082566.1:27500-41051 GCA_963574885.1 Lepilemur ruficaudatus | reverse complement strand
AGGCATAACCAAAATTAAAAAAAATAAAATATTACCAAAAGGAACATAAACACTAACCAATCCTTAATTTTTTTTTTTTTTTTTTTTGGGGGACAGAGTCTCACTCTGCTGCCCGGGCTAGAGTGAGAGCCGTGGCGTCAGCCTCACTCAACCTCAAACTCCTGGGCTCAAGCGATCCTCCTGCTTCAGCCTCCCGAGTAGCTGGGACTACAGGCATGCACCACTATGCCCAGCTAATTTTTTCTATATATTTTTAGTTGGCCAATTAATTTCTTTCTATTTTTAGTAGAGATGGGGGTCTCGCTCTTGCTCAGGCTGGTTTCGAACTCCTGACCTTCAGCAATCCTCCCGCCTCGGCCTCCCAGAGTGCTAGGATTACAGGTGTGAGCCGCCACGCCCGGCCTAATTTAATATTGTTAATGATTATGAAGTTCCATTAAGACACTCATGTCCCAGAATTACTAGAATCATCCATGAAATGCAGATTTGCAGGCATGTGTGTTACAACTACGTCCTCAATACGAGAACAAAACAAATATATTTCAAAACAGGTTTTACTTTTTAAAAGAAATCAGAGAGTACGTGTGCAGATGACCTATCAATCCTACTTCTAGGAATCAACCCTGAACCTCTAACGACACAAAAACACACACAGACAAAGTTATTCGCTGCCTCATTATCTGTAATGGCAAAATATCGGAACCCTGAATGCCCACACGCAGGGAAGTGGCCGGATAAACTACGCCCTGCGCACACAATGGAGCTCTACATTTCCGTAGAAAAGAGCAAGGCAGATCTCTACAGACCGATTTAGGGAGATTACAAGGACATACTGCTCATTGAAACAATTAAATGGCAATGAAGAACGTCATCCTTCACGTAAGCAATACAGACATAAAAGAAAAACGAACATGTACCTGCTATCTGTGCAGAAGAGACACAGAAAGGTTAAACCAGAAACTAAAAACATTGCTTATTTACAGTAGCTAGGTGGGGATCTGTGCAGAAGAGACACAGAAAGGTTAAGTGAGAAACTAGAGGTTGGTTACCTGCGGCAGGCAGGTGGGGGAGTGACAGGGGCTGGGGGTGGGACGGGATAGGACACGGGAGGAGGGAGACACGTTTCCGCATCAGAACCACGTTCATGTTTCGCAAACCTTTTACGTACCCCGAAAGCAAACCAGCGACATCGACCGGGATGTGGAGATAAGCCGCGACGGAATACAAACACGTACGGTACACACACACACACACGCACACACACAGCCGCAGGGAAGAGGGTGGGAAAGAACTAACCTGAGCCACTGTGAAAAAGCTTCCCGAGTGGTAACGTGACACACAAGGCAAAGAGAACGGCACCTCCGTCGTGACGCAGTTAAGAAACGCTTCTCCTGGGGGAACAAATTAACACCCCGAAGCTACTTTACGGGCACACGAGACTGAAAACCAGTTAAGCGCGCACACGGTAGACAAGAGCCAGGAGGAAGAAGTCCCAGAGAAAAACAGAAATGAATCCCCGTGGCGCCCGTTCAGAATCAGAAGTATCGGTACAAATCGTGGTTTTCAATACGCAGCGACACGTAGACATGTATCGGTTAGTATGTGCACACGCATCTCCCAGCTCTACACGCTGCAAAGCCCGAACAGCGCCGACACCCCCGTGGCAGTAAGCACATCTGAGCGAGGTGTTGGTTTCTAAACACCACTCTCCAGTGAAAGGAAAGCGGTGGTCTCCAGGGCTGGGACAGGAAAAACACAAGACGATCCCTGTAGTATCGCGTGGTGTCAGAGAGTGTTCAAAAAAGGATGGGAGCTTGTTGGGAGAACTCAGGAGCCCACTCAAAGGTGGTTCCTAGTGGCCAAAGGTAGAATGATTTGAGCAAGAAAGTAATGTGGTAGTACTGAATTTTAACCCACAGAATAAATATCCAAGAGCCCACACTGGCATAAATAAATAAGATAAATAAATGGGGAGGGGATAGAGGCACAGCTTTTTATTACAAAAGAACTCTAAGAAATAAATGTAGACGGAAAAGGCAAAACAGAAAATCACCACTAAGCAAACACCACAGTGATAACCCCTGCAGACAACGTCCACCAAGGAATGCAAAAATCAGAGGGCTTAATTTAAGGAGAGAAAGATTTGCACGGTCTCAGTGTAGCTCCCCTAAGATATTTATGAACTACAAAGGGAAAGGCGGTGATTTCGTAGCGGAGATACCTGGTAGACACCTCAGCCAAGCGACCAAGGCTAACAGACCGAAATAAGGACTACTCGAAATGACCCACTGGAAGTTCCTCTCATATAAAGCCTTTTATTATACACAACATTTCTGTGGTATTCCTGCCAAAAATGCAAAACCTCATTCTAACCCTGTGAGCACATCGAACAAACCCAAATTGAGAAACATCCCCAAAAAGTATCTGACCAGTACTCTTCAAAATTCTCAAAGGAAAAACTAAGGAACTCTCAGAGATGAAAGGACACTAAGAAATAACACCAAATAAAGGTAAGATGGGATCACGGACAGGATCCCGGAACAGAGAAATAAATTCGTGAAAAAGGTGGTAGGATACAAGTAAGATCTGTAGTTCAGGTAATAGCATCACACGAATGTAAGTTTCCTGGTTTTAATAATTATAAACTGGTTATATAACACTAACGGATGCTGGATGAGGGGTACACGGTATCCGAGGGAGATGCTGCTATCGGGAAGACGGCTCTTTGGTACTGTTTTGTGAGATTTTTCCGTAAGACTAAAAACAGATCAAAATAAAAAGTTAAACGAATCTCTTGGTCCGCTGTTCTGTTTTACAATGGCGTAAAACAGACCACTGAAGACCTCCCTTTCGTGCCACTGAAACCTGAGTTTCACATAAAAAAGAAAAGCTGTCTTTTTAAGTTGCACTCTAAAGCTCTGTTGCAAGACGGAGGCTACAAGACGGGGCGGCACTATTCCATTCGGTCCTCAGCAGAACACACAGAAGACGTATCGGGCTTTGTTTCTACCGCTACCTTATGCTAGGAAGGAAGATCTATTTGCAGGAACTAACAGACTACAGAGACAGCAGGCTGAAAATCAAGTTTATAAACATGAGAAATTATTTAATGACAATACTCTCGAAACGACATGTCTATAGCGAACACCACAATAGTCCTACAATAGTTTGTTTCTAGGGGAAAAAAGTTAGTACAGAAACTGTAAATAGGAGTTTGAAACAGGTGTGTGTCTGTGTTTGTGTGTGTGTGTAACACGTACTCTTGTTTTGGCTAGGTCTTTGGGAATGGAGGGATGGACTGAAAGGAAAACAGTTTTTAACCAGAAAAATATACGCACAGTTGACCAGAACGTACTGGAGAACAAACCTACATTTTTAGGCAATCTTTCAAAATCAGTCCTCTGTTCTAAATTAACCATTAACTAGTACGCCCCCTTATCATTAAAATACATATTCATAAAACTTCTACAGTTAATGCTGTTCCAGTTACAAATAGGTTCTACTTTTCTAGGGCATAATTTCACTTTGTTTAAGCAAGAATTCATTAAAGAAGCTATAAATAACCTTTAAATATTTAGCCATGAATAGAGGGTGGACTGGCACACTGACGGCTTATTTTAGTCCTAATGCAGGAAGCTTTTTGAAAGCTACATTTTAGAATGCATCAAAGCTTAATGATTAACTCGCAGTGTAATCTTCAACGTTAGAATAAATTTCTCTTTAAGGAGTTTTGCTAAAAGTAAATATCTTATTTCAGTTATTTACTAGTTGGAAAATAACTTTAAAGAATAAAAATGTTGGGAAGATTAGGACATAAGACATTTTTATTTAAAAAATCTGTTTTTTAGCACCTAGACAACCTTTCCTTCTCTCCCAAAGCATCACCCCAGTGAAAACCACACACAGCAAGGGAGAGGTGCAGGTGCCCACACTCGTGGGAGAGGGTTTGTCGGGAGGTGCAGGCAGCACATCTGTGAATCAAAGACACACCTATGCTCTGAGTCATAAAGTCCACAACATTTCAGAGACCAAGTTTCATAAAATCTTTACTTGAAAAAAAAAATGTGTTACAAAATATCATACTTCCAACCGAAGAAACTTTCCCGTGGGGTCCACGTAGCTTTCTGCCTTAAAGATTTCAGTAGGACATTTAGAGGGGAGAGGTTTTTTTTTTTTTTAAATAGCCACCTAGCTGCAAAACCTACAAGAGAAGTAGATTTTAAAGTGCCTTTAAAATGTGAAAGCAAGTACTATAATCGTTGCAACTGTTTGAAATTTTAAAATTTTCTTTAAAACGGTCCATGTGGTAGGCACGACATCACAGCTGGTACACAACTGCCTGTGTTTAGTCTGAAACACAAAAACGATGCACATGAACGGTATTTTCTGAAAAGTAACTCAGGACGCTGCCACTGCGTGGTAAGGCGAACTCAGACAAGAGCGCTGACCGAGTTCAGAGACTAACAGAGCGAGCTCAACAGTACTCAAACATCTACTCTGATATTTAAACACCACAGACCAGCGCAGAAGAACCTGTTGCCAAACTAACTCGGGAAGCCCACTTCCCGCAACACGTGATGACATCTTTTGCCGTCTGCGCTCCAAACACACACGCGGCTGGGTTTTAGGGTGTAAATTCCCACTTCCCAGGCAGGGCCTAGTTTTTCTGTTGCAGTCTGGCCGCTCTGAACTTTGAAACCCTCTTGGCGGTTTCTTCTGACGCCTCTGACAGAACTTCTTTCCGCTCTGGAATGGTGGGGAGCGCGGGGTGCGCGATGGCCGGGTACGGCGCTAAGGAGGGCGACAGAAACTCCTTTTCTATTACCGTTCCGGAGAAGGCCTAGGAGACAAAAGTCGGGTTACGATGGTAAGATGCAAGCGAGACGCCCACAAAATCTTTGTTCTGTATTCACGAATTAGAGACATTTCTTTCCATTAAAAGTAAATTCACAAGATTTCGGGCCAGACAACGCTACAACATCAAAATACTAACTGTCTGGAGAAACAAAGTACCATCGAAATCTTTCTTAATTGCACTACCAAATGTAAGTAATCTTTGCAGTACCCACGCAGGAAAGCGTGTAGAATGTAGAATGTGTGTGTTATGTCAGAAAAAACAAAACGCATGAATAAAAGGTCCTCAGACCTTCGTATACTCATGTCCAGCCCATGCCGTGAAAAGTGGCGTACTGAAACTGAAAAACGCCACAGGATGCCGGACTCAGACGCTCGCACGTCGGCTGGCGCACGAGCCGACCCGCGGTGGCCATGCCGCCTGCCGGCCCACAGCGTCACCAGCACCGACGTCTCCTTGGTAGCGTTCGTTCATGCAATTACTGGAGTATTTTATTGCATCTGGACTCGACTTTATTTACGAGCTCAGCGGAAACTGAGCAATGAAAGTGCCCACACTGGAGGGAGTAAGCGTAGGTTTCAAAACTTCAGTACGATCAATTCAGTGATAGAAGCAGACGTTCTAAGAAAACGTGACTCTTTAGTTTCAACCGGATGTCTGGCGGACGTCATCTGGTCGACAAAATTAAATAATGTGTATCATTTGCTGGAAGTATCTTTATGTATCTTTATATGTCTTCTTATATAAAAACCAAGGAATGGTTACATTTCTTAAGACTTCTGGCATTTGGAACCTCCCCCTTACATCTTCTAAGAACTTATTATGCACAAACTAACATTGGGCACGTCAATTTTCACCTATGTTTTCTTTCTCTTTGTCTCCCAGGTGCTCAAAATTAGTTGAGCCAACGACACCTGAACAGCTTAAAAGCCGCCCTCTTCCACCTTGCCCCACCACTGAAACAAAACCAAGGAACGATACCTCCCTCCCACGGTGTTTCTGGAGTCCGGCTCTTAAGAGAAACTCCAAGTTTACTTTTGAAAAGCCCCACTTTATCACGATGAGCACAGAGACTTCTTACATTTAAAATACTTTTGAAGATAATATTTCAGCATTTAAAAAGATATTGAAAAGAATATTTTCCCAAGTATTTGCCATAACCATGAATTATTTCTTTGATGTTAAAAATTTACAGCACCGACTACAACAGCTCGATACAAAACGCACAGCTGGTGAGGGTGAGAGGAACAGAAGCTGCACACCAGCTATACCGCGATGCAGGAAGTCCTCACAAGAACTAGTTTTCAAACATTTATCGACACAAGTCTACACCCACTACCTGTCTTCTAACAGCATGGAAGACTACTAAATGAGGTGAGCTACCTTCCAGGTCAGCTAAGATCACTGCACTGGAGGGAGGAGGACATTTTAATCACACGCACAGCCCCGAGTGCCAACCATCGGCATTGCCAATGACATTCAGTACAGTCAGTGCCACCCGTGCAAGCGGTGGGATTTTACCTGTGCTTGTTTATATACACACGTTTTATATGTGTGCATTTTACTGTATACACCAATGAGTGTACGGGTTTAATACAGGTACAAGTTCTTCCTGAACACTTTTTGATCTTCTTAAACACTTTTCAAATTGAAAACTTCAAATACCCACTAAAGCACAAGAATTAAAAAACTCAAGTCCGGACATAACGGGACCATAACCATGTGTTTCCTAGACAGGAATTCTTATCTTGAGATTTCCCAACTGCCCCGACCCAACTGTACACAGCACGGGCGGTGGGAGCGTGTGCTGATCTCTGCTGGAGAGCGGCTCTGTGGCTTCCGTCGGGCTGCGAGGTGGCTCCATCATCCCCGAGAGTTCGCTTCCACTGGCACACGCCCAACGCAGCAGAGCTTTAGACAGTCTTCTGCATGTATTTTTCTTTAACTCGACCACGGCATTTAGAAGAGAACAGTATCATCTGCAGCTTACGCTGCCAGAAAATTACTGAAGTCCGGTCCAATGGAGTTTATTTAAAATGAACCACTAAATAATTTTTTAGCCAAAAATAGAACACATATGCCAATCGAGATATTTTAAAATCCCCACTTCACAGAAACAGAACTTCTGACAGGTGATAAAACTTATGGAACTATCTGAGTATCACGATACCTGCAAGTGTTTCCCATTATTTTTTAACGAGTGGTTGTCAAGAAGGTGCAAACCTAGAATTAGACCCCGTGACCTTTCAGAGTGAAGGGCAAGCACCAGCAAGAACCCTCGGTGAGGAAACACTGAAGACGCGCACCCACCTCGTGTGCGCCCGGGGAGGGCAGAAGTCTCTTCTGGTGACTTCCTTGCTGCGGCTCCTCTTCCGGAAGGCTCTCGCCGGCGTCGCCGCAAGCGGCCTCCTCTCCGCCAAGGCTCCTCAGCAGGCCGCGCCTGTCGTCGGGCTCGGCGGTGCTGCCCTCGCTGGTGTCGCTGCACACGCTGTCCTCCCTGCTCCGGGACTTCAGGATGGACTTGCGCGGGACGTACTCCCCGTTGACCACGTCCACAAAGACTCTGCGACAGAGAGGCACCGCACACTCAGCCTAGGGCCCCTGTCACACTGGGAACAGCTACGCACCTATTTCCTCAAATCTTCTCTAGAAAATAACCTAAATTCTTAAATTAAAACTTTACATCTAAAATTTCCACATTCACAATAATTTCGCAGCCTCCAATGGCACCTTTTGCGTTATTTGGAGAGACGCGACTTCTTTTGCCAGCTCAAATACAGCAGGCTATTTTTAAGCACGTTCTAGGTGACAGTATCTTGATTTGCCAAAATTTTCTGTGCAGAGTTTCAGATCCACTTAGAGGACATTTAGCAATTTTCACTCTTATAAACACGGGTCATGAAAACTGTAGGTATTTTCAAATGACAGCTTTCTCACCAAGCAAGGCAACAAAAACCTGAAACAGCCACGGTAAGAAAGTCCTGCCCCGGGCAAGTAGAAACACAAACTTCCATTTCTGAAGTTAAGACCCAAGACGTCCTGACGGGACCAAACCGGAATGTTCCAACAGCGCTCACAGGTGAAGAGGGAAAGAGGAAAACGGACAACATCCCACCTGCTCTGCACTGGGGCCGCGGGGGCCCAGCCTCGCAGTCACTGAGCTCACTCCGCCAGGACACACTTCACTTTTCAGAGAGTCCTCTGTGCCCCAGGCAGCTCCTCCCTGCAAGGTTCCCCTGCAAGAGGAGGGAGGCGCCCGCAGACGCCCCGTGCTCACCTGGGAGCCCACGCACCTGTAAATGTCCGCGGGGGTCCTGATCGCAGGTGGCTCCTGGGCCGCGTGGCCGCCGCCGGAGCTGCTCCTGCGCTTGCGTCTGGCTTCTTCTTTCTTTTCGCTGAACTTTAAAGTGGTATTTTTTCCAGTATTTATTCGGACCTGAAAAATTTCACAGCAAAAAGTTAAGAACCTTCTGAGAGTTAAAGAGAGGCCAGAACTAAAAACATAAACTCTGTAATCAAAGGAACAATAGTGAGAGAGGCAGCTGAAATTTTTTGATGCTGAAATGATGTGCGTTATCAGGTTGGGTAAAAATAAACTTACCTTTTATTTCTGTGACATTAGACAAAATCTTCTTTAATGGCTAATTCTATTCCTTAGTGTCTTTATTATTGTACAGAAAGCAAAATACACTCAAACTAAATGCTAGATTTACTATAAGCTTCATATCACCCTATTACTCTGATGCAAGTTTTTGGCTTAAATCATCCATTTCAAAACAAGGCACAGCTAACCAAAATGATTAACTACAAAGAATTTTTTAAATGTCTCTAATTTCTAGAAATTGAAGGACTATAAAATAAAGACAAGCCCTGTTCAGGATTAACGCATTATCCTCTATCTCTACTCAGCATTTATGCCATACTTTCATGTTAATGACTGTCCTTCCCCATAACACTCCTGAAAACATTATTTTTTCTTCCTGTTTTATCCAAATAAGAAAAAAATTAAAAACCTGAAAAAAGAATCGCAAAACATACTTTTTTCTAATTATCTCAGTCAACTTTTTCCAAAGAATTCAGAAGATTATCTCTTTGACATATTAGAATACAAAAAGAAAAAGTAATTATTTCACTTTATATTAATATTATAGCAAGAATAACTTAAGGAATCTACAAAATACCAAATGCGTTTCAAACGTGTTTCACTAAACAGTAACCACATACACTTGAGACTGATACCACAGACCCTTAACTCTGACGCAGGCGCTGAATTTTAAACCGGGATGAGCACACAGCGGAGACAGAGCAGGCCCTGTTCCATCACTAACCAGCTCTGTGTCTTCTCAGCCTGAGCTTCGCTGAGAAAGGCGAGTTAGAAAGATGAACTCGCGGTGTCTCCGCAGAGCAGCACCCGGAGCAGCGAGAGGGCAAGGGGGGCCACGCAGCCTAACCCTCCCTCAGCCAGAGCCACCTGCTGGGATCCGCTTCAAACGCTGGGATTCCACAGTACGGATGGAGGGAACAGAGGCTGTTGATACTAAGGAAAAGCCTGAAAACTCTGTATCAGAAAATCTCCGGTCGCTCCAGCTCTAAAATGCCAAAATTCTCAAGTCAAGATTATCCACAGGGGTTTGGATTTACTCTGCCAGAAAGGGAACTAAATTTTATTTCCTAAGATTCTCATTTTGCTCATGATGTTCTTACTCATTTTATGCCCACACAGAAAACCACCACCAGGTATCATTAAACATTGAACTAATACAGTCACTTCCAACATCCTAAACACACCAAAATGCCCACAGTATAACTAACTTCAGGATTCTTAAGAAAACTCTGGATGAGGACAGGTGAAGTGACAGCAGTTGCCACTCAGATCCGATCCCCTTCCAAACCCCAAACACCACTCTGTTTCAGAGAACCACGGACCCAAACCAGCGAACTGGATTTGATTTTCTTTTAGATAAATTGGTCAGAGCGAAAGGCAAAAGATGACGTTCCTGTTTGGCACTGTAACAACGTCACTCACTGTCAGTATTACTCTTCTAGAAAGTATCATAGATATTTTCAAAGATACTCAATGTTCAAATATTAACACATACAAAATTAGTGAGGTGAAGAGCATACAAACCCGCTTAGGCTCCACGGTATGAGAAAAGTATATTGTTGGTACAGAGTCATCGCCAACCCCTAAAGCATCACGGTCACCATCATCATCGTCGTCGCCATCATCATCATCTTCGTTACTGTGACAGGAGTCTGAGCCGTTCGCTGAGCAGTCCGACTGACCGTGAGTGTGCCCGTTGAACAGCTCCGACCTCGCCGCGTCCCCCTGACGCCTGCCGGGCGTGACAGGCGCTGCCACATGCTGACGCGAGTATCCATCCTCCTTTTCCTCTTCGGAAGAGGCTGCGTCTTCCCCATTGGCAACCACAGGCTCAGGCTGACTGGTAAACAGAAAGAAAATTAATAAGACCTAACAAATGCTCTAGAATTTCACATACGTTAATTTTCAGCTCATTTCAATGGGTAAAAATGAAAATTTTGAATGAGGTGCTTTTTAAACTAGAACTGTAGGTTAAAAAAGAAAAAAATGTTGAAATAAATTAGAAAAAAAAATTAGTTCTTATGCCATTTGTATATACTGCAGTTATTCAAACACAAGCAGAATACAGATGATGAGAATTTTATCTTTGCAGGGAAGATACCACATATTAATACAATATAAATACAGGATCAATAATATAATAAGAAATTTGTCAGAAATTCAGCGTACGTTATTTCTATTTGAAGACCAGAAATTAAAACCACAGAAGTATAATACTCTTATTTTCTATTTCTATACTGAGAATATTTTTATTATTCTAATTTTAAAAAATAAAGGATTTTTGAATATGAATATGGTTATTTTGAAATTAATATACTTATATACACAAATGCACATTTATCATGCTTCATTCTATAAAATATTTGAGGACCTCACAAAAATAACCAAACCAAAAACGCAACAGGACTGAAATAACATCGTACAAAAATAGAAAGAGAATCATGACCAAGAAAACCACAATACCCAAAACTGGTTTTAAAAAACGAAATCGTATCAGTTAATCAAAAAGACCTAAGAATTGGTGAAATGAAAGGGGAAAGCCTTCTGTGCTTCCTGCCCTATTTTTCACGGAACCTGATCACTGCACGCGGTGCATTGTTTAAGCAAAGTAACACAGGGGCTTCTGCAGCAGCAGACTTCACTCAGCACGTTAACACTCTAAGTGTGCTGCCGCGCGTTCCGGCTGGTAAAGCTTCCCACACACATTGACTACGGACCAGGTTACGTACTGCCTGCTCAATACACAGAAAAGTTTGCAGAAGGACAGCAAATATAAATATTTGACAGTATCAAACTTAAATTCAAAGCAATTTTTTCTTTTTAACAGGGCATTCAAAGAGAATTATCCTGAGTGTAATACGAAAATACTTCCTTTAAAATTTAATACACAAAGCATTCATAATTATCAAAAATCAACTATATGGTAAAATTATTATATGAAATATGGCTGAAATTTTACAATAAAAAATGAAGATGTTGGTCTTAAGTATTTATGTACATGCACAAACACACAGTCCTAAAAAAATACTCCTGTAGTGGAAGCATTATTGATAATTTAATATATTGTGCCTTTCTGTATTTTCTTCAACGAGCAGGAATTGTTTTACTAATGAGGAGAAAGATCAGTGAAGAAATGCACACAGAAACAAACTCTGTTGGAAGGATAATCATGAAGTACCTATCAAGTTCACCCAGCAACTCTTCTTGTCTCTCCAGCTCTTCAAGCCGAGCCCACAGTTCCGTATCAGCAAGCAAATCTTTGGATTTGACGTCATTTTCAAAATCTGCTTCAAAAATATCTGAAGTTTTTGGTTTCGAATGAGGTTTATGAGCAATGCGGTGTCTTGCTATTTAAAAAAAGAGGTGACACGGTGGTTAGGAGCCAGCATCAAAAAGGCACAGACGCAGACTTGGCAGGACTTTCTTGTGGGGCCGAGGGGATGTTGAAGCAGAGGAGACGTGATCTTTAAGCCAACAGGGAAACTCCGAGGACGAGTGTCCGCCAGAGCCCTGCTGCTCCACGTGTGACCCGCAGCCCTGAGCAGCGCTTGGGAAGCGCAGGCCCTCAGGCCCCCGGTCTGCTGAATCAGCGTCTGCACTGCAACAAGAGGCCCCGAGAATCCTCGTCCCCGTCAAAGACTGTGAAGCAGAGACTCAAAATGCAGGAGCAGAAACGGTCACGATGCACCCTGGTTATAACCCGACATTCAATACAAGTAAATGTTAAATTACCATTCACCATCCTTGCTTAAGGAAATTTAGCCACTGAAGTAACACACAGAAGCCTTGTCAGGGGACACTCTGAATTCTAAGGCACTGCCCAGAATCAATGAATACCCTGGGAGGAGACCAGAGAGGCCAATCGCTGGAAAGTTCTACGGCAATATAATTCCATATATGAACACCTCTACTTTTTAAATCGCTTTATTTGTAATCCTGATGCGAGGGCAGGAAACGCATCAGATCTGAACTCAAACCTATCTGCTTTTCATTTTTTAAATTTTAGATCAATTCTGAATAAAGCAAATTAAAGCTTCTTTTGAAAAAAGTAACGGGGAAAGTCTAGAATGCTGTCTGTCGCGAGATACGGGACCACCAGAGGACTTCGAGCCCACCACGTAGTCAAAATTACAGACTGTCGTCTAAACTCGAAAACGTCAAAACTGTGTTTGCCAGCCTTGCTCTCCGTCACTATCCCTGATAACACAGTACTAACAACTGCCTCAGACCCGCAGCACACGTAATCTCTCAGTCACCGCAAACAAAAACCTCATCTCTTTACCTTTAACACACGTCTCTTTTCTTTCACCTTCCAAAGCCACCTCCTGTTACTTGTGACCCCACTTAACTATAGACAGTGTGGCTAGAATATGGCTTCTAGAAGTGTCTTTACTTTCAACCCGTAAGTTCTCTTCTGAGTTAATTACCAAAATGTGAGCTTTAGAAGTCAAAATGTTAAAAATGCAACAGTATTTTACAGTAGTCGCAAATGATGAACCACTTCTGTAAAATTCTGAAATTTTCAGAGCTGTACCACTTTGTACCTGACGAAGGAGCCACTGCCGTCACATAAGTGAACCCAAACACACAACCCATCCTTGGCAAAGGAAACCCACTGAAGAGCTTGGGAACAACCTGCGTGTGGAAAAAAGACACAGCCAAAACATGCCCTCATTCATTCTTTCTTCCAAACACAGCACCTCAAGCCGCAGTTTTAAAAGGAGAAAAACCAGCAAAAGCTATCTTATTATCTAACCAAGGTCAAAGATGAAATCAGGAGCAGATCCCTGTTCTAGAATACGTGTCTTCTGAGTTTCAGAGTCTGCGTCATTGGAGAACTTTGGGGAGGGGGGAACCCATGTAACCCCCTACTTAGATCAGGAATCACATCCTTTAACCAAAATTTTTGTGGGAAGAAAATTAATGGATAATGGAACAAATGTTTGCATCTTATGAAGGAAAAGGAAACATCATAAGTCTCAAATAACCTCACAGAAAACCGCTTGAAAATCAACAGAAATAGCAAATACTTAAACACACATAAAATCATCTTATTGCCTACCTTTAAACTCAAAGTCACTTCTGATTTCTT
>CAUYRT010082566.1:0-22500 GCA_963574885.1 Lepilemur ruficaudatus | reverse complement strand
GAATAACATATTCAAAATTGTGAGGGGGAAAAACTGTTAAAAAAAAAAAAAATTCTGAACAGTCTAGCTACAATAAGCAGGAGTATAGAGAATACCTCAGATATGCAAAACTTCAAAAAATACACCTCCCATGTACCTTCACAGAAAGTTACTGAAAGCTATACGCCAACAAAATAAGTAAAACCTGAAAGAGGATGCCATGGGAACAAAAACAGGGAATAAATAAGAGACAAAAACATAGTATAACGGGGCCGGGCGTGGCGGCTCATGTCTGTAATCCTAACACTCTGGGAGGCCGAGGCAGGAGGATCACTCAAAGTCAGGAGTTCAAAACCAGCCTGAGCAACAGTGAGACCCCATCTCTACTAAAAATAGAAATTAATTGGCCAACTAAAAATATATAGAAAAAATTAGCCGGGCATGGTGGCGCATGCCTGTAGTCCCAGCTACTCGGGAGGCTGAGGCAGGAGGATTGCTTGAGCCCAGGAGTGTGAGGTTGCTGTGAGCTAGTTTGTGCCACGGCACTCTAGCCCCGGCAACACAGTGAGAGTCTGTCTCAAAAATAAATAAATAAAACAGTATAATGGTAAAAAAGACACTGGTAAAACAGCTGTCTTTGGTCAACACAGCAGGCAACATCATATGAAAGATACCAGCAGTGAGATCGCTAACCAAAAAGAAAAGTGTTTGACTAAACTAACAACAGATCCAAAGAAAATTATGCGACAAACAAAAAAAACAGCTAACTTCAAATAAAAGCCTGTGTAAGAATAAAATGGAATTACATGATAGCTAAGCATGAACACTGATTCATCAAAGCTGTGACATGAAAACCCGACATACCAAACTCACGGGGTGCAGTAAAACTATGCTAGAAGAGAAACGTATACCTGTTAACACCGACATTAGCAGAGAAGAAATACCTCAGATCAATAACCTAACTGTACACTCTAAGGAACTGGAAAAAGAAGAGTCAACTAAATGCAAAGGTAGCACAAGGAAGGAACAACAAAGAGCAGAGGAGGGTAAACAAAAGAGACACTTCCTTCATCTGACGGAAGGTACCAACTTAAAAAACAACAAAACCCCTATAGCTAACACTACACTTACTGGAAAAACACCAAGTGTTTTTGCCCCAAGATCACTACAAGGCAAGAATGCCCGTCTCACCCCTCCTGCTCAGTACTGCACTGCGAGTCCCAGACAGGGAGGAAGGCAAGAAAAAAAATAAATAAAGGGCTTACATAATGGGAAAAAATAATAAAATTGTCACTGTTCACAGAAGACATGACTGTCTACACAGAAAATTCCACAGAATACACCCAAAACAAGTTCAGAGAATGAGCTTTATCAAGGTTGCCGGATACAGTGCTAACTTTAAAAATAATCTGTACACTTAAAAACTATGAAACACTGGGGAAAGAAGTCCTAAAGAGAGAGATACACTGTATTTACAGATCAAAAGATTTAATAAGATGTCAATGCTCCCCCAAATTGATGCACAGATTTAGGATGATTCCAATGAAAATCCCACCAGGAATTCTTTGCAAATACGAACAAGTTGTTTCTACAATGTATATGGAAAGGCAAAGGAATCAGACCGGCCAAAACAATTCTGGAAGGGAAGGACAAATCAGGGGACTCACACTCACCCAATTTTAGGAAACGCTATAAAAGCTACAGTGATCAAAGCAGAGAGGTGTCAGCAAAGACACAGACACACAGGTCAAAGAAACAGAACCTGGTCCCGAAACAGAACCATACAGATATGGCCAATTCATTTTTTAACAATTTTAGTAGTAAGATAGAATTCACACCATACGATTTTGCCCACTTAAAATGGAAATTCGGCGGTTTTTAGGATATTCACGGAGTTGTGCAACCACCGCATCTTTATTTTTGTATTTTCATCACTCTTGAAAAAATTCCCCATACCGGTCAGCAGTCACTTTCCATTCTGCCCTGCATCTTCCCAGCTCCGGGCAACCCCCAATCTACTTGCTGTTTTATATATCTGCCTACTCTGAACACTGCGTACACATGGAAATCGCACGATGCGTGACCTTCTGTGACTGGCTTCTTCCACTGAGAATGTTTTCAAGGTGCGTTTCTTTCTGTTGCCAGACAGCGTCCCCTGCACGGACACATGACGCCGTATGTTCAGTAGCTGGCAGACACGTGGGCTGTCTACACTTTCGGGCTATGATGAAAAATGCTGCCACTAACATTCATGCACAGGTTGTTGTGTGGACGTGCGTCTTAATTTCACTCAGAATACTACCTAGGTGTGGAACTGCTGGATCACATGGTATAAATTCAGTATTTAACTTTCTGAAAAGTTCCAAATAGTTTTCCAAAGTGGCTATATCAATCAGTTTACACCCCAGCAACGTACGAGGGTCCAGTTTTTCCACACCTTCGCCAATACGTGTTACTGTCTGTCTTTTTTATTATAGCTACCCTAGTGGGGTATCCAATGTGGTTTTGATGGCCAATTCACTTATCACTAAGGTGCAAAGTTAACTCAGTGGAAAAAGAATAGTACTTTCGACAAACAGTGTGGGAAGAATTGGACAATCATACGCAAGGATAATGAACCTTGACCTAAACCTCACAGATCATACAAAACTCACTTAAAATGGATCACAGATCTAAGTGTAAAAGTCAAACTATAAAACTTTCAGAAGAAAACACACGAGAAAATCTTCAAGACCTAAGGTGCAAAGAGTTCTTAGGTATGACACCAAATACACGATCCACAAAAGAAAACAGTGATAAAGTGAACTTAAAAATTAACCACTTGTGCTCCGGAAGACACTGTCAGGAGAATGAAAAGACAAGACACCAACTGGGGGAAAATGCCTGCGAATCACACATCACACAAAGGACACATTCAGAACACACAAAGAACTCTCAAACCCCAACAGCACGAAAACAGACAACCCAATTTTTAAAAATGGGCAAAAGACTCCAGCAGATAAAACATGTAAGTACAGAAATCAACGCTCAGCATCACCAGGTAGCGATGCAAATTAAAACCACCATACGCCTCAGTTAGCTAATGTTTGTAAAACTGACAATACCGAGAACCGGTTAGGACGCAAAGCTACCTGAACTCTCACGACTGTCGGTGGAGATACAAAACCACGCAGCCACTTTGGAAAACAGCGTGGCGGATTCTTAAAAATGGAGCACACACTTAGCATGACCCAACAATCTCGCTCGTAGGTATTTACTAACAGCACTGGAAACTTACGTCTACACAAAAACCCACCCATGGAGGCTCACCGCAGCTCTAATCCCAACTGCCCAAGTAACAGAAACACCCAAAGTCCTCCAACAGGCCAACAGAAAACCGTGCCCCACGCACACAGTGGACGTACACACAACCGCACACCACTCGGCAAGAAAAACGCACAAACTTCCGACACGCAGAGCACTCGCCACACTGAGAGAAAGCAGCTAGGCTCGAAGAGACTGCACGATTCCATGCCTATGACATTCTGAGAAAGGACACCCCAGGGGTTGCCAGGCCTTGGTGGCAGAGGTCGGGGGTGACCACACAGGGTGGCAGGACAGACTTGGTGGGATCCCCAGCCCTGACGGTGGTGTGTCCTGTATTCGAATCTCTCTGCTGACTGTGACGCTGGCTACACAAACCAACACCCGTGTCGTAACTCACAGGACAGCACGCCAAACAAAAAGTCAGTTTTACTAAACAATAACTTAAAAATCAAAAACCTTTACAAATAGATCACATTCTTATTAAATGGTAAAAAATGCAAGGTATGAGCACAAAGGCAAGAGCGCTGAGCCTGGCTTCTGAGTCACAGAAACCACCTTCCTCTGACCTCTTGTGCGTCTTTTGTGGCTGCTGTCAGATCCGTCCTGACCACTGTCCTGACGTGCAGCGACCTCCCCCGCCTCCCCGGTCACCCCAGTGAACAGTGAGGTGGACGACTAAATGTTCCACTTGCTCTGTTTCTTCTGCAAAAGGAAAATAAAGTACCTGTTCTTAACAAATGCTGAGTACAACAATATGCCTAAACATTTTCTTCAGCTATAGATTATTATAAAACTGTGTGAATAAAACTGTATAGAATTTATTTATCGCAATAGGCTCTCAGGCCTTTAAGTATGTACCTTGAAAATTACTATAGATAAACACTGATCTCAGAAATCATGTTTGGTCACTTTCCAAAACCGTATTTAACTATGGGAAAGGGACTGCCAAAGGTTTCTCTATCCTACTGTATTAAAAGTACTCTACCTTTAACACTTCAAGTTGTAACTGATTCTAGAGATTTCTCCACTGAAACATGAAAATCAACACGAACTAACTTTGAGAGGCTGTGAATTCATTCCTCATCAGCAGAGGTTCCCCAGTGAAGCCTCCCCACTAAGAAAGCTCTTTAAGAAAGAACAATGCCCATTCTCTTTCGTGTAACATACATGACATATTTTAACGTAGCAAAGCCAAAAGATTTATCATCGCCAGAAATTACATACAGGCCCAACAGTAACATTCTGATTAGTATCACAGAAGATCAAAATATGTATCAATTATAAACTTAGAGGAGTTGATCTGCAATTAGCGTCTCCAAATGTAGATCCCGGAATTTCACTAAGTTCTCTAACTAGTATCCACTTGTGAATCAGTGAAATCAGTACCAGCTTCGGGAAACCTCAGCTGTTTTCTATCTACTATGACCTTATTTATACAAAAGGATACTCACAAAATTTATTTTCAAACATGTTTAACTAGAAGATTAAAAAGCAGGTAGAGGTGATATTATACCATCAATTTAAATATGCTATTACAGAAATAAGACAACAGATTAGAAATTTAATGAATCTAATTTTAAAATACAACTAAGCTAGAACCCAAGCTAACTCATCCAACTACAATACGTGTGTGTCTGCATGGGTTGAGGTTATCTATACGCCAATAAACAATATCAGAGATAAATAAAACTAAAGACTATCTTAGTAAAATGAGGCATCGACCTCAAACGACTTAGAAAGCGCAAGGGTGCCATTTTCGGTAGCACCTGTCTACACGTGGTCTCTTCTATGGAAGGACATCATTTCTTCCAAACCAAAGAGCGTCTTTAAGAACTGTCTACTCATGTAAACAGTTATTTCTCTTAGTGCATAAGCAGAAAATAAATTGCTTCTGTGTACTAAAGTATTAAAAGGAAAAGTAAGGCTATAAAAGCAACAAAAACAAACCAATAATGAAGTATAAAATGACCCCCATTTTCATGTCTTCCCAACTTCTACCTATAAACCACATGTAACGGCTTCTACACGCGGCGATTTCTGCAAGGACGCCAGCGTGGGTGACCATTCCAACCCGGACACTCCAACCCCAGCTCCTCCTCTCCTGTTGGTTCCACTCAACCCACCACAGTGCAAGGACATCCCCAACAGCCCGGACGAGGAAACCACAGAGGGTACGGTAAGCGACAGTCTGCCGGCTTCGCAGTCTGTGAACCGACACGCACGCAACGCAGACACGCCTTTGAGTGGCACCTACGTCCTTTCCGGTGCTCCACCAAGCCTACGGCCTGCTTTGCCGAGCACTTCGCAAACCAGTTGTCCCCGAGTAAAACAGTGACTTCGTTAGTGTGGACGAGTTTTCCTGGCATGAAGGCAAAGGGGCCAAACGGTACCTATTGTTTTAAAAAAAGAAAAAAGGCAAAAACTTAAAACACTAAAATATATATTTTGTGAAACACTTAGCATTAAAAGCCCTGCATTTTTATTGAGTTCTTTTTTTATCGATACACTGGTCGAGGGAGAATGCCAACTCCACAGAAATTTAACATTATACTAAAATTTCACTAAGAAAATCCACAGAAAATTGCTTTAAGTTAATAAATCAATGTTAAAACAAGAAAATAAATACATACATATTTATACATAACTCTTAGAGTACTCTTAATACTATCTCTGTTTATGCTTTTCACTCATCTGTAAAACTAAATGAAAGCAAACTAGTAAAATACTGTCAATGGAGAATGATTTCTGATAAAACTAAAAATTATTTTCAATAAGATAACCTTTTTTCAAAGCAAGAACTGGTAAACAAATAGCTTTAATGGACCTACCCTGCTACATTTCCAAAATATTTGGGCTAGTATATAATAAGAACAAAGTCTTCGTGAGAAAGTATATTCATGAAATGAAAGATTCTAAATCCAGGGCTCATGAATACATCACTATGTCGATAAGAATATCATTAAAACAAAAATTAGCAGCACCTTTTTATATAAAAATCAATGTCCCAGGGTTTAATTCTGTGAATTATAAAACACTGTGGCCTATTACTGCTCTGGCTAACAGGAAGTGACTGAGTCCCATATTTCTGTCATAATTACAGTTTTTTAATGTAGTAAGTTTACTTATGAAATTTGTCAAATTTTGTGCTAATATTTATGTCACCATAAAATGAAAATTTTATATATCTAAAAAAAGAAAATACGATTATTATAATTCGTGTATTATAAAGCAAAACAAAACAAATCTTCCTTGCTATGGTAGTTACCTCTGACACAATTCATCAGCTCGGCCATTTGCGAACCAACACATACACAGCAAAGAAACATTGTATCATTTCACAGTTACTATGTTTACAGGAAACAACGTATTGAAATACATTATAAGAATACATAAGAAACAATGTATTGAAACGCACTGAATACAATGTATTAAAGGAAACACAGCAAACATACCATGATATTGTAAGACAGCTTATCAGGCAAGGTACTGAGCCTTTCTCGCAGGGCGTTATAGTCATTATCTACCTTCTTCCTGTTGACAGAGAACACCAAACACTAAATGAATACACAAACTGAAAACTGTCCAACAGGCTATGTGTCATAAAACAAGCCAATCAAAAACCTAATCTTAACAATTTAAAGATTAAAGTGTTTTTCTAATTTTAAAGTCCTGTTTTTATAAAGTTCGGCAATGGCTAAACCCTTATTAAAAATTAAGACTCTCCGGGGACCTTGGCTTTTGGAAGTGGAACACTCGTATCGTGAGAATTAGTGTTTCCTGAGGAAGAAGATGCTCTCGACTAAGTGAGATGTGAAAACTGAGGGAGACGGTGAAGGGGGCCTGACGTTTGGAGGGAAGCACGGACTCAAGAGGAAGGGAGAAGAGATTCAATAAAGCTTCTGAGTGAGTAAAGACTGGCCGTGAAACAGAAATCACGAACGCGGAATTTGATCAGATGCTTCAGTTCTCATCAGAAAACTTTAGGCTGAAAAATGTGGTGTCATCAACTCTTCAATTATTCACACTAATGTGATTAACGTGACACAGAATCAACCAGGGGGTAGAAGAAATTAGGAAGAGGTAATACAAAAAGCATTTCAATTTGGCTTTGGAGTCTGTTTCACGTTATATCAAAAAAGAGCTACCAAACAACCAAAGGACGTAATTCTGTAGGAGCAGAGACGGTCACGTTTCCGTGTGGTGAGCCCTACTCTGTCCTTAACACCTGCTGGACACGAACAGCCCTTCCTTTTGAGTGATACCAGGCACCAGCCCAAGCCAAGATGCCCATTTTCAAAGCTGCTCTGGAGACCAGGTTTCCCTAAGAGTTCCCTGCTAGGAAGCAGGCTGCAGGCAAAACCAGAGCACCAAAATTTCTTGTAAGCAGAGGGTGTTGTCAACTTTTAAAAATAACAAAAACTCACCAGCTCAGCAAGTAATTTAAAAGAACATGTAGACTGTGTCAAATTGAAATTAGGACAAACTGCAACATAGACAATCGCTCTCCAGATATAAAATGACTAACCTACCCAGGTCTTTTGAACTGTATTATTTCAAGCAAGTTTTCTCATTTTCTAGTGTGTAAGTGCTTTTTACAAACTTCCCCCCAAATCCTTTTCTACAAATAAACATAAAATGTCCTTTATTCTGTTTAAGACAAAAATCAGCATTCTAGATAAATTTTATATGGATAAAATGCCTCTCCCTGCCCCCTGCCCCAAGAAGTCATGCACAGGGCTATGTATCAGAAAGAACATGGCTTTGAAGTCAGACCACAGGATGAATCCCAGCTCTACTACTCAATTTATGCAAACTCACCCTAGTCTTATTATTATCAATGGTAAAAGTGCAATACCACCTAACTATCTCAGAGGTCCAAGAGAATTAAATATAAAAGGCTTAACACACAAGCTATTACTGAACATCTACTACATTGGTTCCATTTTTTCAATGAAGTATCAAAAAATGCCAATCCTAAAATTTTCAAGAAAGGTTAATACCCACTAAGATTCCACTATGTTGAATTCATTCACTTTGATGCAAACGGCATGCACGCCTTGCTGAAAGACAGTGCGTTCAGGGGCTTTGGAGGCAGGGTTAATGTGAGCGACAAATGGGATAATGTCTGTAAAGGACTGATCTGGTACAGTGTCTACACACAGAAAACACTCGTTGCTAAACATGGAATGCTGTTTATATGTTTCAGATAAGTAACTGTGCAAATGCTCAAGAACCATTATCAGCTTAGATATCTAAGTATTTCTGTAATTGTTAAGAAGCTATTATTAAGGTTTGCACTTACAGCACAATACGTCCTGTTTTGGTAACCAGGAAAAAAACTTCCTAACGAAACATCTCTTTTATACATTAAAAGAACAGCAGGTTCAACCATAGGTAATCCCAGGGATCCATGTCAGTACTCCAAGTACATTCAGTCTAAAATGTATTACTAATTCTCTCTAGAACAAAAACGTGGACATACTGGAGTGTAAATTAAGATTAGAGTTGCTATTTCTAAATTTTGAACTATTTTCTAAAAATACAAAATAAAGGGGAAGATGATTTACAACACAGCCCATGCAGAAGTGCTTCTGGAGGAGGAGCAGGAGTCTCTTGGGGAGTGGCCTGAAGAGCTCTCTCCCTCTAAAGGCTGCACTAGTCAAAATGTCCGCACCAAGCACTCAGTCAAAGAGTGATCTCCAAACAGTCCCTCTAACACTTAGGGCTTAAATAATTCCATTTAAGGCTGGGCGCCGTGGCTCACACCTGTAATCCCGGCACTGTGAGAAGCTGAGGCGGGAGGGTCGCTTCAGCTCAGGAGTTAGAGACCAGCCTGAGCAAGAGCGAGACCCCATCTCTACTAAAAATAGAAAATAAAATTAGCCAGTCAACTAAAAAAATGAAACAAAAAATTAGCCAGACGTGGTGGCTCGTGCCTGTAGTCCCAGTCCTCAAACTCCTGGGCTCAAGCAATCCTTCTGCCTCAGCCTCCCGAGTAGCTGGGAATACAGGCATGTGCCACCACGCCCGGCTAATTATTTTTTCTATATACTTTTTAGTTGGCCAATTAATTTCTATTTTTTAGTTGAGATGGGGTCTCGCTCTTGCTCAGGCCTGGTTTCAAACTCCTGACCTTGAGCGATCCACCCACCTCAGCCTCCCAGAGTGTCGGGATTACAGGCGTGAGCCACCGCACCCGGCCTTAAATGACCATAAATTCTTTATCACGCCTCCTATCAACAGGCGGGGCTGTCTTCCCACCTTTGACTCTGGGCTGGCTTTATGAGTTCCTTTAACCAACATACTGTGGCCTTGCAGCTCCCATTCTCGCTGCCCTGGACTAAAGATTACGTGAAAAGTTCAGCTAACAGCCAGCACCTGCCACCAGACTTGGAAGCAAGGCCATCTGGGACAACCCAAGCCGACTCGGCCACCAAGTGGCTACAACCAGTGAGGGATTCTAGATAGGACTGGCAGAGAACGACACAGGTGAGCAGCCTAACGCATGTGCACCCACAGAACCGTGCCCAAGGAAGACAACGGCTGTTTCCGGCCACTCAGTTTTGCAGTAATTCTACTAGGGGGCAATAAAATAATAGCTATATCATCTTAGCAAAGACATATTTGGGGTTGCAGAGCCATACTCTCAGTGATGCGGCAATCATCTATTTAAAAAGTTAGTTCTGGATCTTACTTGGTAATCCTAAAAGTTAGACATCTGACACACAATGAAACTTACGGGAAGGAAGTAAGGAATAAGTTGATTAATGACCGAGAACGATCTCCAAGGTATAACATTAAATGAACAAAGTACAGTCTGCTTTGGTATTTGTCCAAAAGGATGGGAACAGAATAAACACGTGGATGGATACACCCACATACAAAGACACGGGGCTTATGCAAACCATTTCTGAAAAGATCTGTTGAGAACCCAGTACAAACAGTTGCCTCCAGAAAAGAGAACTGAGAATTAGGGGGAAACTATGTATCACTTACGCCCTTCTGTACCTCTCAAATTTTGAAACATTCTCTAATTAAAAATTTTTTATTTAAATCTTAGAAAGTTAACATAGAGACTTTTTATCTCTGAAAGATACATACTGTAGTATTTCCAGACGGAATGGTACAATCTAGATTCGTTTCAAAATAAAAATGCAGGTGGGGCACACGACAGGACAGGGTGTTGAAACGCAGCAGTTTAGATGGAGCCATGAGCTGACGTTTACTGAAGCTGACTGAGGGTACCTGAAGGTCCACTGCACCACTCTGTCGCTCCTTGTGTGAAATTCTTCACAATGAAAAGTTATTTAAAAATGTTAATGTAAAGCTGTAACAATAAGGCTCAGAAAGCCAACTCTCTCCATCATGATAAAAGGAGATAATGGCATGAATACAAAATATTCACAAGTATTTACAAAACACTGGCTTTTTTTTTTCTTTATTCATCTGACAATTAAAATTGTCAAAGAAGATGTATGAGCTGCTATTAATACTTATTGAGTGCCAGGCTGGGTGTTCGCTCTACAGACATTATCTCATGCCATCTTCACTAACAACCCTGTGAGTTAAGTGTAAATACTATCATCACTCTACCAAAAAACAAAAAAAATTGAGACTCTTACCAAAACAATTCAACGTTACAAAGTTAGTAAGTGATAGGATTCAAATGCAGGTTTCTGACTCCAAAACCCATGCTCTTTAAGGAAGAATCGAAAAGCTAAAAAATTACAAATAATCCATCAACAGAATAATCCACTGCCAGCGGACCAAACGGTGGCAAGTGTATTCGCATTTTAATGAGAAAATAGTACATGGATTTTATAATACCTTATTTCCTCAGTTAAGTAAAAGGTATTATAAAGAAAAAATTTTATTCAAATTTTTTTTAAATCCTCACTAAATTGAAAAATATTAGCTTTAAAACTAGGTTGTACAAATTCTCATCTATTAGGCTTGAACATTTTTTCTTTGTATCTGTTATTAACTAAACAAATATTATAAGTGTCTTAGCGCACCAAAGTTCTGGGATGTAAATTACTTTTCCAGAAGAGACTTTTTTAGGCAGATCCTCTGGTCACAGACTATTTTCACTCCTACTTTTCTACAAATATTTTTACTTCCTCTTCTACATTAAAAAAAAAAAAAACAATTTAGACTATTTCTGAACCAAGAATATACATTACTTGTCCCTTAAATTTACAAAAATCCTTTAAAATTGCACAAACAAGCATAAACAACACCAGCACAAGAATGCACTTTTAAAATCATGTATTTTGTTCTTCTTTATTACACTGGTATGGAGCTTAGCCACATGAACTATGTTAGACTAGGCTAACACCCAGGGTTAAAGAAGAATTAAAAGCAGCACGCTGGCCCTGAGCAGTGGCTCCCGCCTATAATCCTAGCACTCTGGGAGGCCAAGGTGGGAGGATAGCTTGAGGTTAGGAGTTTGGGACCTGAGCAAGAGTGAGACCCATCTCTTCCAAAAAAAAAAAAACAGAAAAAATTAGCTGGGCATGGTGGCGCAAGCACCTGTAGTCTCAGTTACTCGGGAGGCTCAGGCAGGAGGATCCCTTGAGCCCAGGAGTTTGAGGTTGCTGCGAGCTAGGCTGACGCTACGGCACTCTAGCCTTCTAGCCTGGGCAACAGAGCAACAGAGTGAGACTGTCTCAAAAAAAAAAAAAAAAAAAGCAGCATGCTTTCAATAGCAGTGTGAGAGACACCCTCAAGGAAGCTCCAGCCTCTAAACTGGCTCTGTACTCGCTTCGTGTCTCTGCAAACAGCACAAAATTATTGTGATTTCCGTTTAGTGTCCATGAATTCCTCCATGGCAGGGTCTTTCAATTCCAAACGGCAGCACATGCTGGCACATGGCAGGAACTCAATCATTGTTTGAGGAATTAAGAGAATACAGAAGTATCGTAAGAATTCCACGATGCTCCCGAATAGCAATTTCCTGGCTTTCGGGGAAATGGGGACACTTTGGTTTCAATTTTTGAATATAATAAATTGATGAGTTTACCGGCCGTTTAGATTTCAGCAATATGACACCGTGTATAGGTCCTCACTAAAAACCAAACAGAAAAGTCTGTTTCCTAAGACATATCAGAAACGGCTCAGAGGAAAATGCAAATTTTAACCTGAAACAAATTTTTAATTTTTTAATGTATAGTTAAGGCACTATATTACTTTAAGATATGTGTGGCAAATATGGCCGGGCGCGGTGGCTCACGCCTGTAATCCTAGCACTCTGGGACGCCGAGGCGGGAGGATCGCTCAAGGTCAGGAGTTCGAAACCAGCCTGAGCAAGAGTGAGACGCCGTCTCTACTATAAATAGAAAGAAATTAATTGGCAACTAAAGATATATATAGAAAAAATGAGCCGGGCATGGTGGTACATGCCTGTAGTCCCAGCTACTCAGGAGGCTGAGGCAGGAGGATCGCTTTAGCCCAGGAGTTGGAGGTTGCTGTGAGCTAGGCTGACGCCACGGCACTCACTCTAGCCTGGGCAACAGAGTGAGACTCTGTCTCAAAAAAAAAAAAAAAAAAAAAAAAAGACATGTGCGGCAAATACGTTAAGCTTCCATAGTTTGGAAGGTTTTAGAGAACAGGAGAGTGAGCCTGAGGATCACAGGAACCTGCCCTGAAGGAAATGTCATGTTTCTGCCACTGCTCGCCAGACTCACGCACTATCACAGTATCTGTAAACTAGAATGCAATATTTATTATCTATTAAGCACCCACTTTGTGCCAAACAGGAGGGGCTGTGGATTAAAGGATAAAAACATGCCCCATCCTTAAAGAATTCTCTAAAAAGGAAAGAACCTCACAAACAAACCAAAAGCAAGTTATTATTCACACATTGGCATAAACCAGTCTGTGTTCTGAGTAAATACAACCTTTTCTAATTTCCTGAACTCCTTACCAAAACCAAAAGATGTAAGTCCACATTAATAAAACTGCCCCTGAGAATTAACTGTAAAATGAACCACTTTGGCCAAATTTGCAGGGGGAAAAAAATTCTTTGGCCAAGGACTTGAATTTCAAGTTTTAGCCTGAACGGAATGTATAAGGAAAAGGGAACGGTCCGCTATGGAAATGTTGACAGACTTCACTACCAGGATGCAGCTAAAATGTCGCCTTTATTGAAAACTAATGAGGTCCTGAATTCTTATTTATAAGGTGAATATTACCAGTTTTGGATTACTCTTCTGCAAGCCAACAGCCAAAATTTAATAAGATGATGTGTACAGATTGTACCGATTTCCACTCTTATCCACTGCTTGCAGCCTATGTGCATTTAAACCAAAAAACACTTGACATATACTAACTATAAATTATTTCCTCGGAGATCTCTCAGGCATGAAGAAAAAGCCTCTTAAAATAAATTTAAAATATTATATGCTTGATGGTGTATAACCGAAGGTCTAATCTCACCACTGAAGGGGCAGTTACCATGATTTTGCAGAAGCCCTGCAGACAATAATCAAGACAGCTCCTGTTGTTCTCCCAGTAAAATCCCCGTAAACACAGCGTGGATATATTGTAATTTGATACCCAGAAGACCAACAGCTAGACCTCATGACAACTCATAATGTAAGATTTTATTCATCATTAAATCGAGTGTTTTCCTCAGAAGCTAAAGGAAAGGTTATTTACCGAGCACTGTCCTATTAACCACGGGTTGGCACATGAAAATAGTTATTTTCTTTCAAAAAGTGCAGTCCGTAAGGCAAGCTCTGAAATGTAGGAAATCTGATTTTTCAAACTTTGGGAAAATGTTTCTGTGCCATATTTCCATCATTATTTTAAAATAACTGATTCCAATTATTTTTCTACCACAAATGTAAGAAATATTCCCAAAATAGAGCTCTTTATGACTAGTTAGGTTCAGAAACGTCTGTCTCCACTTCATAATGATATTATTATTCTAATTTTTAAAGAAAAAAGGAATGAAAAAAAGAAGGCAGTCAGAATAAACACAAATGGTGACACAACTTCGGGAAATCAGGAAACATGTAATTCAGAAAAGGATGAAAGACAATATAAATTAGTATCAAAGGCATTCAAAATGGAGATTACCAGAAGAATTCAATTACTGGTCACACACACACACAAAAAAAAAACTGTACATATATTATTTAAACACAAACAGGTTACCAAATCAGTATTTCAGAAGTGTAATAAAACCATCTTTCACTCACCAGTGCTGGATTTTCTCCTGGCAGTTAGTGACCACCTGTCATGGAAACAGATAACTACTCATGAAAAACAGGGCTATGCACACAGAGCTACAAAATCAGTGCATCTGGAAACCAAAGCAGCGGCTTTACAGATTCAGCGGCATCCCAGCATACATTTTTATTTGTCAAATGCACAGAGATGTGGATGTTAGTTTTTAAGCAGCGCACTTCATCACAGCCCCCTAATGCAGGCCGATAACTGCAGAACAAATTGCAGCTTTCCGAGTCACACTCTGGTACAAAACCCGCTTCATAACTATTAGGTGACATACGATACGAGATAACTAGTATTTTGTACAATCTGCAGACCTGTTTTCAACGTTACATATTTTGTAGAATACGCAAATGTTATAAATAACAAGAAACCAATGCAACATCCACGCTTCATCAGTAAAAAAAAAAAATGGCAGTAGTGAAAATATTTTATTTTGTCAGTATATCTCCAAATGTTTTCACCTGTAATTTTTATTCTGACGCATTAAAAAATGAATTCAGTGATCAAGAAGAAATACTTGGGATAAAGAGATGCTCTGAACAGCTCATTTGTTCCCCAGTGAACGATGATAAAATTTGTGAGCACTTCACAGCCAGTTCAAACTATGTTTATAATACTAAAACAATGAAATTAAGCACAAAAGTTATTTGTTTCCTTAGAGATACTTCAGTAGAGCCTCAATATGCTCAGCAAACAAATAAGAACACTAGTTAATAAGGGAAAATATAATTTAAAAAAAACACTATTTTTGAATGGCAATTTTGAAATTAACACTATTTTCAAAGACCACTAATCTACTTTTAAATTACCTAAAATTTAAAAAATTTTAAACACCAATCATTTTAGAGACAGAGAAAACTAAAGCATAAACCCAAAATGCTTCATATCAGGCCACGTGGAAGACAGCAGCATTATTCGGTTTGCAACACACGGCTCCAAGTTCACTGTTCTAAACACCAACATTGCCTCTTGAACACACTCAACGTTTCACCCAAAAATTATAAGATTTTTTTTTCGATCTGTCACCAAATTCCTCTATTATAACATTTAATTCCTGAAATAAACGTCCTTCTCTGGGACATTTAAATAGTAAGGCAGCAATCCCATACCAAAAAAACACATGCTGTAATCAGATACCCGACCATACTACACATTAACTCAGCACAAAAAGTCCGTTTCAGAATGAAGATCTCTCAGTAAGCATCAATCACATAGCAACACTTAATAACAGTGGAAATATATAATAGAGTACTGACTTTACATCTGGAAGAGCCAAGCTAAAACTACATCAATCCATTTCACTGTTTCTGATTTGGCAGTAATTATAAAATAGACAAATAGCATTAAATGTAAATTGAAAAAGAAAAAAAAATCTTCATGAAACCCTTTTTATAAGTTCCTATTTAACAACCCCATTAGAAGATGAGACCCAAAAACAGTCAGGATGCTTTCCAAGCCCAGCGCATGTGTTTCCAAGCATGAAGTGAGCCAAAGGCACAGAAAGAAAAGCCCTGCAAACCGTAAGAGCAGAATGTTCATTAACCTCTACATGATAATCCTCTCGTAGCTGCATATTAACTAGTTACATATTCATAATCATTTACATTATTTAAAGGACCTTCGATGGAATTTTCTAAGCTATATCCATTAGTGACGGTGTCAAAGGTGACACAAGATAGTCTACTTAATGCTTCCAGGAAGCCTTTTTAATCAGTGAATATGTAAATTTGGCACATATGCTTTTTATGTTTAAAAAACAAGTCAGCGGTGGAGTGGCGTGTCGTCTTGCCGCCACTCCCCGGCCTGCCCTCCGCTGTGCTCCAGCCATCCTTCCCCCACTCCCCAGCCCTTTTCTTTCCTAAAATGGTCTCCCTAGGAACAGATACTGAAGGATGGACCAAAAACAAAACTCCATTTCATAGTTTACACGAGAAATTTTCACTGCCCAAACACTGCCTTACATTTAAACTCTTCATTAGTTACACACAGTGCTTAGAGCATCAGAGACTTCAGTTAAGCGCTGTCCACACGCAGACTAGAGAAGTGATGTTTCGGAAATCAGAAATAAGGGGAAAGTAAAGAGGCAGATCTGAAAACACCTGGGACAGCCTTCTGGTGGTACATCCACTCTTACTTTTGTTTATGTGACTTAAGGTCCATCTATTTTCAAAAAACATCTGAACTCAAGCAGTTGTATTTACTTATATTTTGAGTTTTGGTGGTTTTTTTTTTAGTTTTCTTCTCTTTTACAATAAGTTATTCAAAAGAAAAAATTAGTAAATTTCTGTAACTTAGCTGCCAAAGAAAATTTTAGGAGGGACAAAAATCTTATTAGGAGTTGAATGTACTTGGGTTATTTAAAAAAAAAAAACACACTCATTTTTCCTAAAAGTTAGATTACTTCAAATAATCGTACTTCTCCTGAAAGGGGACTCAGATTAATTTCTTTAAGTATTAAATAAAGTGACCACAAGGTAGTGAGCCCCAGTTTGTTTTTTAAGATAAACCTGCCAAAACATGCAAATATTACCCCTAAAGAAAATGCCTTATTTTATCACTTTTATAAAAAGAATTAGTTTCTAGGCTTCAACTATTAAAATAAATGAACTAGTAAATTCTTTAATATAATGACTGTACTTATAGTCAAGAATTTATAAATAAAGTATGTACTTATGTAGTAGTACAGCAGTAAGTCCACAGTAAGGAAAAAAAGACTATGAGCTGATTTACCACTTTCTAAGACACAATCTACCATTAACAGTCTTTACCAACAACCCAGGAGCTACAAAGCAAAATCATAAGGTACACTTCCCTTACAACACACAACTGTTTTTAACCTATGACTAGCATCAAGGGTAGATACCAACACTTCCTACAACGAAAATCAAGCTGCAAACAGTTCCACGAGGCAGGCTTTAACCTCTTTTTAAAGAGAGGAAACCTGTGGTCAGAGATGAAGTGACTTTGGGTCATATTATACAACTGTCCCAGAACTGGCAAGAGACGGAACCGGCTTTTTTAAAACAAGGTCCATCTAATCTAGAGCCCATGCCCCTGCAGCGGACTGCTTCCAGCTGCCACACAGCTCACGGGATAACGGGGAGAGGTAGCTGCTCACACCCGCGGCCTGCCTTTCCTGAACACTGACTGCTGCTGCTACTTCTCCTCCACCTCCTCCTCAGTCCCACACTCACAAACGAGACCTTGCCGACACTGGCAACAAAAGCAAGAACCGTAAGCTTAAATTCGCCAGTTCACTGACTAAACCCTCTCCACTTGCCATGTCTCACACAGCTCCTGGCCCCTTCAGATCACATGACCAGGCGGAAACAACACATTTCCCAAGAGGATGGACCAGTGTGTGTGTATGTTTGGGGGGGCAGGAAGGTAATGGGCCAACCCCGTAACTCCTATCACAGCTCGTCCTATCTGAAGACACTTACAGCAGCTAACAGCGTTAAATGCCCAGAATGGCAATGACAGGCAGCCCACCCGACAACCTAGTGTCCGGCACGCTGGTGTCCAGCTACGGTGGGCACACACTCTATCACAAAGGGTTAGAATAATATTTGATACATCTTAAGGTCAACAAATTATATGGAAAACAGAAATAATAATAATTCCGTTGGTGTTTTTCCTTAGAAGTTGCTTTTTGAAAATGATTTGATAAAGGAAGGAATGAATGATTTAAGACGCAGTAAGATGATCTCCAGCACTTAGAATCTCCGCTTGTGCTATTTATTTTGGTGACAGACCACACGGGGGCGTCAGCCTATGAGTTCTCCAAGTTAAACACATGAAACCCAGACGGGAACAGGAAGCCAAAAAGGTTAAGTTTGCTTCTGGATTTTTGATACTTCTCTCAGAAATGCTTCACTTCACTTCTGAAAACTTTTCTCACTATACTGCAATTTCAAATTTTCCCTGTAGGGGTTAATGTATAACATAACAGTTTGGGAATTGTACTAATCAGAGCTGTCTAAATTTACAGAGTTTGCTTCTCTTGCTAGACTGTAGCTTCAAGACAGATCTTACTATTTTGGTTTTAAAGCTGCTGAGTCAAAAAGAAAAAAGTATCACACATACACTGCTATCTGACAGTTACTTAAAGGCTGAAAATAATTTCTTAAAAGATAAATTGTCAATTAATTAGATGCATAAATGCTATTTACCGAAGTATACGGAGAGTGCACTTCCAACAAAATTAGCAAAAAGCACAAATCTGTTAAATAAAGCCCTTTGTGAAGGAGAGAGGAATTGACCACAGGTTCCTAACAGGAAAAAATTGCAATAAGCAGTGGGACAAATTAGAATAAACCGAGTGTTACTGTATAAAAACCACGACAAAAGAAAACCATTTCACTTTTAAACAAATTATGTTCTAAACACGCTGACAGGCAATTACACGGAGCCACTTCTTAAAACACTTAAATGTTATTTAAAAATTTAGCTAAGATGGAATCAAAATGATCATCTTAATCCTTTTACGTTCCAGCCAGTTTTCTCCCACACACGCTTTTGAGGCATTTTTCCAGTATTCAAACCCAGTCTCTTTTTACAAAAACACTGGACTGTGTCTCACATACTCCGGGTCCTGCACAGCTCATTCCCTTACTGGCCTCAGCCACAAATGAGGGATCTTTTCTCTACTCTTCGTCCCGAGCGTTCTAATTATATACAGTTTTCTCCTATTGGAAACATTTTAAGACCGGTGACATACACCCAGTGACACGTCTAAGAATAAAGACACTGGCGTGTTTAGAGGGTGTGTTTCTGGGATTATCTGCATTAGGTATCCAGGACACTAACCGTACCGGCTGAAAGCCCGAGGCAGGGGCCGTTCTCACTCACCAACATTCACCTGCTACACAGTACGCGTAAGTCAGTCCTTTTAAAGAAGCACAAACACCTTGGGAGACGTTTTCTCAGTTTAGAACTTCACGCATTTTAGTAAAGTAATGTAATACACACATCGAATATTATGCAACACTGCTTGTACCAAATACAATGACATTTGCAATGAATATTCCAAATGGAAGAAATGTCTCACCCAAAACAGTTCCAGTTAGTTTTGCCAACAGATGAACACGCCACAAACTTAGGAATAATTTTGTTTGCAGTGCTTTTCAGATTTCTGAACTGCAGATAAGAAACTGTGACCTGGATTTCTGAATCCGAAATACTGCCTGGACTGCAGCCCGCGTGCCCACTGTCTTACCAGACATGTTAATCATTTCCTCTCCACTCACTTGTCTTCCTCCTTGGTAACTCTCCCCTTCTCCCATAAAGAACAGGCTAAAATTCCCACTTCTCCATCTGGACCACAATGCACAAAGGGTGGACGGACCAACGCAGTTTACTCTGGACATGAGGAAGGCAGAGCTGACTAGAGACACTGAGAGCAAGACCCCGGTGGGATCTGCACAAGCCAACAAACCATCTGAAGCTGCCGGCGTGAAACAACACAAATGTGCAAGGAAACAACACACGCTCTCCCACGAAAACCCTGCCCTTGAGCTCCTCCTGACTTCTCACAGCAGATTCTCCCACAATGTCCTTCCGAGCATCTCTATGGCTTACAGCAACTAGGAAAATGTTAGAGTAGTAAACTGACCGCACAGATTAGGATGGTAAGATGTGAAAAGCTCAAAGGGAACAATCCACTAAGGAGTAAATACAAACAGAAAAATGGGGGGGACACCCTCACTAGTAACAAAAAAGTCAAATTAAAGCCATCTTTGAAATGCCATTCGCACTAATGAGGTACATTTTTATTTTAAAGAAACATTACCTTCAGTGAGACTGCAGTAAAATTAACACTAAATCACGGCAAATAGCCATTAACTTCAAAACTCAGTCCAGGCGTCTATCTCCAAGCAGGGACAGAAAGCGTGTGACAAACCAGTAACTCCTCTGGTCACAAGACAGAGAAATACAAAAATTCTCTCTTAAAGGAACCCAAGCACTGCCAAAGCGGTGAGGACTGAGGGTCTAAGAACTCAGGGAGGGCAGAACTGTGGTGAGTAAAGTGACAACCTGAAGCCACTTTCTGCCCAGAAAATCCTGAGCACAGGCGGGAGGCCCCGAGCAGACAGCCACAGCTGGGACAGACACAAGCAGAGCCTTAGGCAGCCTCAAAAGGCCACAGCAACAAAACGAGAGACATGAGCAGTCTCAAGCACACAGCTGGTTTCCCTCTCATGACATCTGTCAAATTCTGAAGCTGTAAAGGCCAAAAAAGCTAAACTGAAACTCTGAAAAGCAAAGCTCAGCATGAAACAAAATGCAGAGTTCAGAAGCCCCCAAGGAAAGATGCCCAGGTGAAGAAAAGCAGGCACTCGGACGAATGCGGAGCAACCAGAGGGGCAGCTGCCTTCCTCACCACCACCTGGCCTTCACGCCACTCCACACCTGCCTGGACTGAGGTGACCAGCTCCCACTCCATCTACCTAGCAGAAGAAACACTGAGCCTTTTCCAGAGAAAGATGCCATCTTCAGGAGCAGCTACGATTTCTTAAGACACAATCCCAGCATTTAATCAAAAGTCACTAGGATGCCAAGAAACAGGATCATATGACCGAATACCAGAAGGAAGAAAAAAACCAGAACACAGAACCAAACACACATGCAATCTAGATACCGGAATTAATTAACCAGAATATTGTAACAACAATAATTAACATGTTCAAGAAAACAGGGGAAAAGATGGCAAATTTCACTACAGAACTGAACTCCATATTAAAAGATCAAATAGAAATTCTGCAACTTAAGTACCTAAAATGCACGCAATAAACGGTGTTAGAAAGAAAAGCAGAGAAAAACACACAGAAGTAGGCCAACAGGAACTAGAGTGTGATGGCACGCCACAGAAAAATGTGCAGCACAAGGCCTAACACATCCCGTAATGCAACGGAATATCACTCGGCCTTAGAAAGGACAGAAATTCTGACATACCCTACAACATGGATGAACCCTGAGAACTCTGTGCTAAGCGAAATAAGCCAGTCACCACAGGACAAGTATTACTCGATGATTCCACTTACGTGAGGTATCCAGAGTAATCAAATTCATCGGGACAGAAAGCAGAATGGTAGTTGCCAGGGAGGACAGGAAGAAGGAGCTGCTGTTTAATGGGTACAGAGTTTCAATTTTGCAAGATTAAAAAAAAAAATCCTGGAGCTGAATGGTAGTAGCTCATGGTTACGCTTGATCAATAATATGAACGTACTTAATGCGACTGACCTCTACACTTAAAATGATTCGAATGGCAAATTTTACTATGTATATTTTACTACAATTTTAAAAAATAAAATACAAGGTCAGTCAAATAGAAAGTGATAAAATTAAACTAAATATATCAGAAATTCCATTATATATAATTGACTAAATACTCTAAATAAAAGGAAAAGAATTATGCCTCACACCTGTAATCCCAGCACTCTAGGAGACAAAGACGAGAGGACAGCTTGAGGCCAGTTCAAGACCAGCCTGGGGCCAGGCGTGGTGGCTCACGCCTGTAATCCTAGCACTTTGGGAGGCCGAGGCGGGAGGATTGCTCAAGGTCAGAAGTCCGAGACCAGCCTGAGCAAGAGCGAGATGCTGTCTCTACTATAAATAGAAAGAAATTAATTGGCCAACTAAAAATATATGTAAAAAATTAGCCGGGCATGGTGGCGCATGCCTGTAGTCCCAGCTACTCAAGAGGCTGAGGCAGGAGGATCACTTGAGCCCAGGAGTCTGAGGTTGCTGTGAGCGAGGCTGGCACCACAGCACTCTACAGCCGGGGCAACAGAGTGAGACTCTGTCTCAAAAAAAAAAAAAAAAAAGACCAGCCTGGGAAACACAGTGAGACCCTATCTCTACAAAAAATTTTAAAAATTGGCCAGGCATGGTGGCACACCCCTACAGTCCCAACTACTCGGGAGGCTGAGGCAGGAGGATCAATTCAACGTTTCAGTAAACTATGATCATGCCACT
>CAUYRT010082562.1:0-13349 GCA_963574885.1 Lepilemur ruficaudatus | reverse complement strand
ATTTTTGATCTCTTACATTTCCCCCTTTCTTTTTGTTTCTTACGAGCACTCTTGCTCATCCCTGTATTCCATTGCTTGATATTGTTGCCTTGATACCAATAGTTGTACAGCATTTATGCCTTCTCTTACAAAAGTCATTATCTTATTTAACATACATGGTCCTAGGGTGAGGACTACAAGGAACACAATAAGGGGTCCTAATACGGTGGATATTAGGGTTGTTAGCCAAGGGGAGTTGTTGATCCATGATTCAAACCATCCTTCCTGCTGTTCCCGTTCTCGCTTTTTTCGTGCGAGACCTTCCCTTACTTTGGCCATGGATTCTCTAACCACCCCAGTGTGGTCTGCACAGAAGCAGCACTCTTCCCCTAGAGCTGCACATAGCCCTCCTTGCTGCAGGAACACTAGGTCAAGCCCCCTCCGGTTCTGTAGCACTACCTCAGACAGCGAGGTTAGTGACTTTTCAAGGTGGGAGATGGATTCTTCAATTCTAGCTATGTCCTCATCGACAGCTGTTCTCAAACTTTCTAACCCTTTATGTTGCATTGCTAAGGATGATATTCCCGTTCCTGCCCCTATTCAGCCCAGGCTGAAAAGAGTGGGTATAGTCATTGCTGTGAAAGGCTCCCTCTTTTTCCTGGCCCTCTTGGTGCTTTTCATGCCCCTTGTCCATATATCATATATTGTATTTTCTTGGTGATATATCACTCTGGGGAAGATTAACACCATAATATAAAATTTCTTTGACTTATTAAAGACAGACAGACTAAGGCAAGGAGTCAAGCCTGTCTTCGAACAAATCTACCACCCGTTGAGTGTTGGAACTACCCATCTTGCCTGGTTAGTCCGGTTTACAGACAAGTGGACATTGACACAGGACTGTACATGGCTGGGTGGCACCCTACCTATACAGGTCCCGGTTCCGGTAACTGTTTGCAGGCGAGAGCACTTCACGGTGGACCCCTGTCCAGCTCCCTTCCCTAAGGTCCTTCTTCCTGTCACACCTAGAGGCCACCAATCCCTCCAGGCCCCATTTTCTCTTTTCCTCCCTACACACCCTGGGCACCCCACGTCACTCCACCTAGGCAGACTGCAGCTGTAGAAAAAGCAAAGTATTTGGATTTAAATAGATTTATGTGGGTTGGAGTCCAGACTTACTACTTACTTCCTACCTGTGTAACCTGGTTGGGGCAGATACCCTGACTGACAAGGACCCAGGGACACAAGGTCAAACTCCTGCCACCTTCCCGCCCTTTTGGGAAGACAGAGCAAGACTCTAGAAGGCTAGTGGGATATTTTGGTCTTAAGTAACACTGAGATTTCTTGGGGCAAAAACATTCAAGATACTTCAAACATTGATCTGCATTTTTTATCCTGGGGTCTGTTTGATTTTCAGTGTGCTGATCATACTGAACATTGTGCACAGAAATGGACAAAAGATCATTGAGGCTGCCTTGGAAGTCTCTTCTGATTCTTACAATTCTGTGATTTTTTTATAGGACACACAAATTAACTTCCGTATTAAATATGTGCTCACCATCAAATTGGTTTTAACCGGTCAACTCTTAAATGCACATATAGTAGTAACATTCATTGCGTGTTGGGCAGATGGGAGGGGAGAAGGGGTTGGGTATATACACACCTAATGGGTGCAGTGTGCACTGTCTGGGGGATGAACATGCTTAAAGCTCTGACTCGGGTGGGGCGAAGGCAATGTACATAACCTAAACATTTGTACCACCATAATGTACTGAAATAAAAACAATTTTTTTCAAGATTTACATTTAAAAAGCAATTATATATAGGCCGGGTGTGGTGGCTCATGCCTGTAATCCTAGCACTCTGGGAGGCCAAGGCGGGTGGATTGCTCAAGGTCAGGAGTTCGAGGCCAGCCTGAGCGAGAGCGAGACCCCGTCTCTACTAATAATAGAAAGCAATTAATTGGCCAACTAAATACATATATAGAAAAAATTAGCCGGGCATGGTGGCCCATGTCTGTAGTCCCAGCTTCTCGGGAGGCTGAGGCAGAAGGATCGCTTCAGCCCAGGAGTTTGAGGTTGCTGTGAGGTAGGCTAATGCCACGGCACTCTAGCTCGGGCAACAAAGTGAGACTCTGTCTCAACAAAAAAAAATAAATAAATAAAAAAAATAAAAAGCAATTATATAATCACAAAGAAAATACAACAAAATATTCTGAAATAATCCTTGGGTTGAGGAGGGCTATGTATGTATCATATCAATTTTTTTTCCTTAAGAACTCTTATATCTCACATATCAAATCTGGAACCCATCAAAGATTGACATTTAAAATAAATACGCTTTAGAAAAATAAAAAATAAAAAGATTTGCCACATTATAAGTAAAACATTAAGGTCTATAATAATTAAAGAGATCTTACCAAATAAAAAAACAGACAAGCAACTTTTCCTATGGCTCAATAGGAAAAACGAGAGACAAAAGCAAGTTGTTCATAAAGTAAGTACCAGTAAAACAACAAAAAAAAAAATGTTCACCCTTAACAATAATTAAAAAAAGGAATTTGAAAAAGTGAGATTGTCATTGGTTGCTTAGGAGGTGTGAGTCTATGCATTGTTAGGAAATAGGTTCTATGAAAAAGATGGGTAATCCTATAATGTTTAGGGGAGTGGAACATAAATTCTTAGTACCATTTTGGAAGCAAATAATGTTCTACTAATTTAAATTTAAATAAAGTTTTTATTTTAAGTCAATATTTCTTCACCTAGAAACTTATTCTATAGAAATCCTTGTAGAATTTGAAAAGAATTTTCCTACAGCCTCAGATTTAATGTCAAAATTTTAAAAACAATCTAAATGTTGAGAGTGATTTAATAAATTTATACTGTACTTACGTGATGCAGAATAATGCTACTGAGAAAGAGGTAGAGTACAAAAATTAAAAAACAAACAAACAAACAAAAAGATAAAAAGAAAAAAATAAGGCCTGGTTCAGACCTATAATCCTCACACTTTGGGAGGCCAAGGTGGGAGGATCACTTGAGGCCAAGAGTTCAAGACCAGCCTGAGTAACACAGGCAGATCCAGCCTCTATTAAAAAAAAAATAGAAAAATCACTCCAGTGTGGTGGTATATGCCTGGAGTCCTAGCTACTTGGGAGGCTAAGGTAGGAGGATCACTTGAAAAAAAAAAAAGAAAGAGGCCCAGTGCAATGGCTCATGTCTGTAATCCTAGCACTCTGGGAGGCCAAGGTGGGAGGATTGCTTGAGCTCAGGAGTTCAAGACTAGCCTGAGCAAGAGCAAGACCCCATCTCTACTAAAAATAGAAAGAAAGTAGCTGGACAACTAAAAATATATACAAAAAATTAGCCAGGCATAGTGGTGCATACCTGTAATCCCAGCTACTTGGGAGGCCAAGACAGGAGGATTGCTTGAGCCCAGGAGTTTGAGGTTGCTGTGAGCTAAGCTGATGCCACGGCACTCTAGCCCCAGCAACAGAGTGAGACTCTGTCTCAAAAAACAAACAAACAAACAAACAAACAAACAAAAAAACCCAGAGAGAACACAGTAAAAGTAACTATAGAGAGAAATGTAAAAGACAGTACATATGAATGTTTTTGTAACTTTTTTCTTCTCTTATTTGATTTAAAAGAAAACTGTACAAAGTAATAATTATAAGACCATGTTAATAGGCTTATCATTATAAAGATATGTATGACAATAATAGCATAAAGGAGGGGGAGGGAATAGGAATATATTGTTGGAGCAAAGTTTCTGTATACTATTGAAATAATTTGTGTTAATCCAAATGAGGTCATTTTAAATGAAGAGGCTAATCCCCAGGGAAACAACTACAGAAGTAACTTTTGAAAATATAATAAAAGAAGGAACAAGGAAATTAAAATGGTACTCTAATTAGCTGGGCATGGTGGTGCATGCCTGTAGTCCCAGCTACTTGGGAGGCTGAGGCAGAAGGATTGGTTGAGCCCAGGAGTTTGAAGTTGCTGTGAGCTAGGCTGATGCCACAGCACTCTAGCCCGGGCAACAGGGCTAGAGTTTTTTAGACTAGAGCTAAGAGTTAGGGCTAGAGTTTGAGACTCTGTCTCAAAAAAAAAAAAAAAATTAAAATGGTACTCTAGAAAATATCTACTTCACATTAAAGAAGGCAGAAATGGAGGAAAAGTCATGAAGTACATAGAAAACAAATAGGAAAATTAAATTAGAAATAGCTGATGAACACACATGTGCACAGAAAGAAGTAAAAGTCAGTGGAAATCAAGCAGGGGAGAGGGGGCAAGAGGGTATGAATGAAAACCTACCTAATGGGTACAATGAACACTATCTGGGTGAGGGGCACACTTATAACCCCGACTCAAGCATAACAAAATTGATACATATAACCAAAAACATCTGTACCCCCATAATATTTTGAAATAAAATTAAATAAATAAAAATGAAATAAAGTAAAACAAAAGAAAAAAGAAAAACGGTAGATGTAAATCCTACCTAATCTATTAATTATATTAAATGTAAATAGACTAAATACTCTAATTAAAAGACAGAGGTTAGTAGAATGGATTTTAAAAATCCATTGCTGGATATAAGAGACATACTGTAAATTCAAAAACACTATTAGGTTGAAAGTGAAAGGACAAAAAAACCATAATCAAGCAAAACAATAACCAAGAGAGCCTGAGTGGCTATACTATTATCAGACAAAATAGACTTTAAGACAACTGTTTCTAGAGACAAAGGAAAACATTCCACATTTTGTAATGACAAAAGGGTCACCCTATCAGGAAGATATGACAGTTATAAACATATATGCACCTGGCAAAGAGTCCCAAAAATACATGAAACTGACAGAATTGAAGGGAGAAATAAATAATTCAACAATAATAGTTGGAGACTTCAATGCCCCACTTTCAATAATAGACAGAGCAACCTGATAGAAGATTGGCAAGGGAACAGAAGACTGAAACAATGCTACAAACTAACAATGTTAACTAGACCTAACAGACACCTATGAAACACTTCACCCACAACAGCAGACTACGTGTTCTTCTGTTGCATATTCCATTCATAGAATGTTTTCCAGTTACCAGTTACCTGGCTTTTGTTTAAAAGAAAAAAAAAAGAATGTTTTCCAGGATAGACCATGTATTAGAACATAAAACAAGCTTCAGTAAATTTAAAGGGATTTAAGTCATGCAAAGTATGTTCTCCATTCACAACAGAATGCAATTAGAAATCAACAACTGTAGGAAACTTTGTCAGTTGAAAGATGTATGGAAATCAAACAACATACTCCTAAATAGCCAGTGTGTCAAAGAGGAAATCAAAAGGGAAACTAGAAAATACTTTGAGATGAATAAAAACTAAAACAGAACATACCAAACTTATGGAATGCAACCAAAACAGTACTCAGAAGAATTTATAGTTGTAAATGCCTATTAAAAAAGAAGGTATCAAATCAATAACCTAACTTTTCACTGTAATAAACTAGAAAAATAATATCAAATGAAACTGAAAGAAAGCAGAAGGAAGAAAATAAAGATTAGAGTGGAAATAAATTAGAGACTAGAAAAACAATAACATATATTTAAAGAAGTTTAATTATATGGACTTTTGCAAAAACTTATAAATACAGCTTCAGTACAGAATTGACAATGTATATAATAAATCCTCACAAATTTTAATTTCTTGAGGCTGCTTATCTCATTTATCTCTCCTCTTAACATAATAGTTCACTATATAGGTATGAGTGAATTGTAATAGAAAAAATTCATCTTTCTAACCTTTTCAGTGATTTAGAAATACTTTCGTCCTTGGATTTTAATGTCCTTAACCTTGATATGAAAGGAATTCATCAATGTTGACCACTGGGTCTAGAGAACATGCTGTGAGACCTTTAGGAGGCAGTTTTGGAACAAATAAAGGAAAAAATTACCTTTTATATTGAGTAATACATTTATCAACTCACTCCCCACAAGCAAAATATCTATATGGCCCCAGGAATGCCTTAGGAAGACATTTGATGGCAACATTAATATATACCTTTCCAGAAAACATGTTGAATCTTCAAACCATTGGATTTTATCTCTAATCTACTTCCCTTACCAATTAACTTTAGCCCTTTTTTGTTCAGTTTTGGTCATAAGGAAGAACAGCTTCAGCAACGGTAAAGTATTTATGAGGCGAAACATGGTAATAGGGAGAGAGAAATTTCATGAGAATCCAAGACTAGGAACATAATTCAGGAACCATCACCTCACTGATCTTCTGCCACTCCTGCAATACCTGCTTAATCTTTACCTTCCACTTTCTTCACACTTAATATCCAGTTTCTGGAAAAATGTAATAAAACATGCTGGTTAATTACCATGCCATTACTTGTGGCATAGGGTTAGCACGCAAGGAAGGAGTGTGCACAGATGAATAAGCTACTACCATAACCTTCCAGGAGAAAAAAAAAACTCCAAGTACACAAAATCTGCTATGAACATTATGAAATACAAATTACAGTTTTATTTGTTCAAGAGCAGTGTGAAAATCAAAAAACTCTCAACGAAATAGAAAGTAAGAACAATGACATACTATGAGCACCGTGTAACTGACAATGATATGTTAATTGGCACTATCTCTGTCAGACTGGTACTGAGCCTGCCATTAGGTATGAGTTTATTAATTCTTGTGCTCACATACGTTTAATAACGTTTGGTAAACTGGTTTCTTACTCTCTTTTGTTCCTTCTTGTTTCCATAATTAAGGCCTAAACATGGAGAGATCTTAAAGCCACATAAAGCCATGTATGCCTCCAAAATACTGCAGAGACACTGTGCCTATGGTATCTAGGGCCTCAATTGTTGCTCAGCAACCTGAAACATTTTATTTTTGTTTTCTTGACTTCCTATCATGTTAGGCTACTGACTGTTAATCCTTCTCCACCTGCTGTTTTCTTAGTAAATAAATCATAGACTTGAGTATATGAGGAAATAGCTGTAAAGAGTGCAGAGACTTGCCTGTGGTTATGCAACTTAATTCATGACAATTTGAAGACTAGAAACAAGATCTTCTGACTCTAGTTTCAAATTCCCACCATGGGGCCATGACTGTGGGCTGAATTCACCTATGACATGAGATTTTTCTCATTTTTTTTTCCAGTTCCTGAATTTCCTGTATTTTCTCCCTTTTGTTTCAGACAAAGCCCTGTTCCTCTAACTAACTCTTGAACTCAAATCTCTTAATGTGGTGTTTCCCAAAGTGTAGGGGCAGCACCACCGAAGGCATGGTGTGAGTGGTACATAGATTTGGCGTGGAATAACGTTTAAGCACACAATGAGAAAGCCACTTTATCTGATGCTCTTTCAATCCTTCTGCTAGGGAGAAACTCTAATTTTTGTACAAGTGTTTAACCGCTCTCTAACATTGCTCCTCTCCCTTTTTAATAAAAATCTTTCGACCTCAAGCCTGGAGACTTAAAACAACCTTTTCTAGCTAGCATTTGATAATATTGCTTTGCTTTTGTGGTGGTTGTTTTCATTTATGGAAAATGATGCTGACTTTCTGTTTTCAGTTTTCTATCTAAGTAAGAAAGTGAATCTGATTAAAAATAAAACATTGAGTAAATACTATAAATGGTTGTATACAGATAGGCCAAAACCAAAAATCATGGAGGCAGTGCTTGAGTGACCAACTGTGGGAAACAGCGTTCGGTGCAATCTATTACAGATGGTTGTCTGTTGCAATCATGTTTCTCCTAGGCCACAAAGAGCAACCAAGGGCTGAGGTGATAACTCTCCAGAGTTCCCTTTTCCCTTTGCATCCTAGGTAAGTAAAACTCTTCCTTAGTTGCTATTGTCATTTTGGTTTCTAATTCTCAGAGTATTGTTTCTAATGGCATTGACCCTGAACTGTGTGGTTTGCAGTTTTATTCCTCTCCGTTTGCTCCACCCTTCAGGAATCTTTGTTCCGTCAGTCTTCTGCTGCTTCCAAATTATGGGAGAATTTTTCCCCCCATCTACAAGTGCTTATGACCCTTTTGGCTAATCTTTGATGGTCCTGTGTTGAGAAACCCACAGTCACATTTTGATTTTCCCAAAGTGATCTTTTCATTATCAGCTTACCACTCCCTTTTCAAGTTGTTTAGGACAAGTTTAAGTGTCAAAAGGACACTCAAGTAATGCTACCCCAACTCCCCGCTCTACCGAGGACCAGTACTGGTCCATGGCCTGTTAGGAACCCAGCTGCACAGCAGGAGGTGAGCAGCGAGGGAGTGAAGCTTCTTCTGTGTTTACAGCTGCTCATTGCTTGCATCACTGCATAAGCTCTGTCTCCTGTCAGATCGGCAGCAGAATTAGATTCTTATAGGAGCAAGAACCCTACTGTAAACTGCACATGAGAGGGATCTATCTAGGTTGCACGCTCCGCTCCTCATGAGAATCTAATGGCTGATGATCTGAGGCGGTGATGCTAGTGCTGGGGAGCAGCTGCAAACACACATTGTCATTAGGAGACGTCTGACTGCACAATAAATATAATGCACTTGAATCATACCGAAACCATCCTTCCCCTCATCCTGTCCGTGGAAAAATTGTCTTCCATGAAACTGGTCCCTGGTGACAAAAGTTTGGGTACTGCTGCTTTGGCATATGCAAAGTGTTCCTCCATATCAATTTTCACCCAGTATCAGAGAAGGATGTTCCCTCTGATACTGTATCAGATGATGTCTTCCTGGGCATCTATCCTCTTTCAGCCTCTGGGGATGGGGTATTTCAGTATCTGCCCATCAGCCCCAAAATGTACCTTACTCATGAGGCCCTGGTTATCCTCTGACACACAGAGTTCCTGATGACCTGCCCTAATGCCCCACAGTTCCAATTTGGGTATAGCTTAAGTCCACAATAGAATACCAGATACTTTATAAAACAAAATAAAGAATAAGGAAAGAAAGCATTGCAAAGAAATCGACCATACTGTTTCTAAGAAGCAATAACTAGAAATTGAGTTCTGATGTGTAAGAACATTAGTTAAAATTGTTTATATTTCTTACACTTTTTACATTTCTGTTAATAGGCTTCGATGAAACTGGGCACAGTTTTATATGTCCAGATCAAATTTAAGCAAGTGAACAAATGTATTTTGAATATGTGCATGGCTAACACATACTAGTATTCTGAGTCAAATGTAAGGAATGTTAATTTACAAATATTTTAAATATTCTAATCCCTAGGGAAAGAAAATCATTGGTTCCTTTGGCAGAAAGTCCCAGGTACCTAACTTCTAAGTTTTTACCCATCTCTGATCTAATGTTCCGATCACATTACACAGTGTAATTTAAAGACTACATTTATTTACTTCCTTGCTTTCACAACAGTTGAATCCATACACCTATCTCTATGGTTACTTTTTTACAATGTTCACTGAAACTTAATATGCTTTCCTCTGACCCTCCCCTCCAACACATTAAGTCCACAATGAGGCTATAAACCAGGAGTGAGAAGTGAGGAGGTAGGATTATACACACGATTAAAATAAATAATAACCAAGAATTTGCTAACCCCCAACTGTTTGCCCAAGCTCTACTTTGGGGATAGACTCTCCCATTAAATCTTGTTTTTAATATAGTGAAGTGTCACTTTCATTGAACTATTAAAAAAAAAAATAAGTTCCTCAAATTATACTTTGAAAGACAACAATATTTTCAGGTTTATAGCTACCTATCACTTCTCATTTTCTGAAGATTGTACTGTGTGTTATGTGATGCATGATAAAGTACATCATGACCTCTGAGTACCTTCCATACTTGTAACCTTCTGCGGATGTCTGTGTGTGAAAGACAGTGATACATTGCTAGTATCTGGGAATAGAAAGACGTGAGAAAAATTAAAAGATAAAGATATAACAAAACTATTTTAGAATTTGTGTGTTGTGTGGGAAGAAAGATGGCAGCAGGACAGGGAATATAGTTATGTACTCAAATATTTATAATAAAAATTAAAGGGTACCAAAATACAAGTATACACTAATTTCTTGAGGGCAAAGTCTCTGATAATTTCTATACATTCATTTTTTTATCCTAGGGCTGAACACAATGCCAGGCACACAGTGGGAATTTAAGATACACTTATTAATGAATGAATGTATGAACAAAATAATGCTATGGGAATACAGAAGAGGGAATGTTTGACTTTCTGGGGATAATGGAAGTGGGGGGACTGGTGGGAGATGGGGCCAAGGAGTACAGATCTGCAGCAGAGACTGCTAATTGTCCCCCATTGTCCAGTCTCCCCTTTTTCTATAGTAAGAGTTCCCTTGATTTTGAGCTGGACACACTTACCAACCTCCTTTACTGCATGGTATTCCATGTGACCGATGTTCTGGCCAATGGCATGTGAACAGAAGTGATGCGTGCGCCTTTTGGTCATTGAAAGGTCCGTGCATGCCCTCTCTTTCCCCCTTATCCCACTAACCACTGGCCAGACATGGACATGGTGACGAGCCCCCTTAGACTAAGTGGAAAGGGCAAATCCCTTTGATGCAGCCCAAAGGAGGAGTCTGGGTCCCTGACAACTTTTGGAGGACAGCCACCACAGCAACAGGACTTTATGTGAAAAATAAGCTTGTTTTGTTTAAGCCAGCGGTTATTTTGGGTCCCTGTTGCAGGGGCTAAGTTTACATCCTAACAAATACAAGCATCAGGAAAGGCTTTTGCAGAGGTGACGCTTGCACAGGGTTTCAAAGATTAAGTTAGGAGCTCACCAGGTGGAAAAAGAGAAGGGCTTCCAAGACTGAGGAAACGTGTATAAAGAGACCCAAGTCTGGGGACTGGCTTAAGGACTCCAGGCGACGACGCTGCAAAGGCAGGCAGGGGCCAGATCGCAGGAGACCCTGAAAGGTTTGGGTTCTACTTTGTAGATGAGAAGACAGTGGGCGGCAGGTGTGTGGGACGACGGGAGGAAGATTCAAATATCACATTCACATGCAAAATAAGCAGGGATGATTAATCTGTTTTATGGGAGAGGCAACAGAAATCCAGAGAAAATACTTTTTTATGTTAGAAACAGAGATGGAATTAGAACTAGTAGCCTTTCAACTACACCAGAGGTTTTCAGACTGTGTTCTTTGGACTGATTGCATCAGAATCACCTGAGTTACCTGGTAAAAACACAATTCTTAGGCCCCACCTTGGAATTACTGACTGTAATCTCCAGGGATTTGAGATTCCAGGAATTCGCATTTTTAACAAGGACTTTAGGTGCTTGAGAGTGGAAACACTGAATCGCAGGAGCAGACTACAGCAAAGACATCACGAGTGTTTGCAAACGGAGCCAGGTGCAGGCGCTCAGGCCCCGCGCGGCCAAACCGTGCGCGAGGCGCGGCTCCGCGGGGCCGCACCGGCGGCCGCCCGGGGGAGGAGCAGCGCTCGGCGGCAGGCGGCGCCCGCGATCCCGCGGGAACGTGCCGCGCGGCGCCCCGCCCCCAGCTCCCGGGTGCCATGGAGACGCGGGCCCGGCGCGGGGGCCGACGGGAGCGCGGGGGGCTGCCCTGCCGCGGCCTGAGCCCGCCGGTTCGCGGGCCCCGCGCTCAGCCCTCCCCGCCGGCGCGTCCTCTAAGGGCGCCCGCGCGAGACCCGGCGAGGCCCGCGGCGCGCCCTCCTCACGGAACCGGAGCGAACCGAGCGCCGGCGGCCGCGACCCCCCGCCCGAACCCTGCGGGTGGAAGTGGCTGCGTTTGAACCCAACGGCCTTCGCGGGCCGCCGCGCCCCGCCGTCCCGAAAGCCTCAGGCGACGGCCGTCCTCCGGCTGAGGGAGGCTTCGCGGCCGCCGCGCAGGGCCCGCGCGCTGCCGCGGGAACGGTGACGGGCGGGGATGCTCTCTCCGCAGAGACTGCGCTGGCGGTAGCAGGGAGGCCGTTTCCCGGAACGTCCCAATTCTGATTCAAGCAGGAGTTCCCGGCGACAGACGAGGGCGAACATGCTGAACTCCGCGAGCGAACTGGAGTTTTCGAACCGGAAAAAGACCGAGGTCGCCCAGCCCACCTCCTGGGCTCCGCCGGGTGGCGCGGCGTCCGGCGAGAAGAGCTCCGCTGGCGTGTCCGAGAAGACTGGCTATCCGGACCCCGTTTACGTTATGGCAGCCAACATTTTCCAGGGTATTCGAGTCGAAAAGTCGCCCGAGAAAGTCTTGATAAAGTACGGGAGTGAGCCTCGGCTGTCCTTTTCCGAGTCTGAGGATGAATCCTTTCGGCGTTTGTCCTATGAGCTGGCTTTCAGTGCCCTGAAATGTGAGTCGTGCCCGCCTTGAGATCAGCACTAAAAATAATCATCTGGAATGTACGCCTCCCCTCACACCCGTGCACACCATTTTCCTTTCTACTCGTGTGCCTGTCTTCGGTCATTTGTGAGTGTCAAGGAATTAGGAGAGTTCCAGCGAAACTAGCTCTTTCAGGCCGGAACTGGTTTTTACCGCAGGTTTCCCGGTGCCTAGCACAGTGCCTGGTCCTTCGATAGTTGCAGTGCACGTGGGGGGAAAAGGAGGCAAAGGGAGAAGGGGAAGCGGGCGCGGCAGGCCCACGAGGAGGTCAGCTTCTCCTCCCCGTGAGCGTGTCCCGCAGAGAGGGGTCGCCACAGAGGATAAGAAAACTGATGGGAGATAGAATAAAAGAATACACAGAGACTAAGGTATAGTTTATGGTTTTATATAAACAGATCAGAATAATCACAGTGGGGTACTTAGGAGGCTAATCAGATCCCCATGACTGTCTAGCAATATGGTTGGATTCACATAGGTGTTTATAATCACAGATCTCAATTCCTAGTTGTCAGGGTTACACATTTGCATATCAGGGAATGCAGTTGCTAGGGGAGCAGGATTACACAGGTAGTGGGTTAGGGTCAAAAGTCCTCTCAAAGGGCTACTAAAAGGTCTTTAGGTGAATAAACAGGTACAAAGTCTTTTAGGGGCTAACTTCTAAGTTCTAAGAGGTAGTCATCAATTAACAGAAGTATAATAAAAGAGGTATAGTGATGTAGTTATTGTGGACTTAAAGGTAAACAGACAGGAGTGAAGAGGAAGCCTGAATTTGTCTACAGACAGGTTGTTTATAACACAGAGGCATGTCTCAGAGCAAATACGCTCATTGTCTCCGGCTCCCATCTTGTGGACTAGATATTTACCTTGCCCTCCTTTTCAAGGCACAGGAAAGCCCACAGTGAGATAACCAGGGAGTCCCTTGGATTGCTTCCCTATCACAGATTTGAGAGCTCTCCCATGATAACAGCCTCTGATAAGTGAACCATTGAGTTCACACATTCTTTCAGGGCAAAACCCTGCAAACTCCTGTTTCTGTCTTTAGTATAGCAATATTGGGC
>CAUYRT010082558.1:0-11298 GCA_963574885.1 Lepilemur ruficaudatus | reverse complement strand
GCACTCTAGCCTGGGCAACAGAGTGGGACTCTGTCTCAAAAAAAAAAAAAAAGTCAGGTAAACTTTGGATCCTTGCTTAACTGATTACTGTAAGAATTTCTAAATCACAACCGTAAAGATATGACTAAAATGATGTCAGTAAAGTTCAGCTTACCGAATAAATAAAAACTTGGTATTGTTTAAATACACCATCAATAACTATTTGCAAAGAATAATAAGAAAAAAGATCCAAATTACAACAACAAAATATAAGACAAAACCAATGTATTAAAATCACTTGGAAAATATTGTTGGAATAATATACAATTAATTATTTAAAAAAGAGAAAAAGTTATATCCCTACATTATATCACATGTAAAAATATAGTAATAAAGATTTAAACATAAAGAATAAAACTATTAAAGTACTAAAAGAAAATACAGCTATTTACTACATAATCATAAAGGTTCAGAAAGATAATCTAAGGCATTACTTTAAAAGAAGTCTAAGATATTATAATAAAGAAAATATTTAAACTTCTTATGCAAAAAGTAAATTATAACAAAACATACCCAGTAAATGACATGGGAAACTACTAGGAATTAGGAAATAATATTGGCAGCATGTGACAAAGGGCATCTCCTTAAATATGTCAATCAGCAAGAAAATGAAAAGTACACTAAACATAAAAAATAGATACATGAACCAGTTAGATAAAATTCTGTATTTTCAGCATTTTGTTATAGTAAATACACTTTGTAATCACAAAAAAAGTTGTTATAAAGAGCAAGGATGTGGAAAATATTTGATGATATGGAAAAATGTTCACGGTACGTTTTTATATTCAAAATAAGTCACAAAATAATAAGTGATTTTCACTCTCCCTTAGGAATATAAATATTTATAGAGAAAAGACTACAGGGTACCTACCAATTTTCTACAATGAGCTGTATCACTTAGTAATAAGAAAATAATTTTTAACATTACTATCACATCTATGATATATAATGTCAAAAAGGAAGTTGAGACGAAAATTTATGATTCTATAATAGTTTTTTTTTTTTTTTTTTGAGACAGAGTCTCACTCTGTTGCCCGGGCTGTAGTGTGCCATGGCATCAGCCTAGCTCACAGCAACCTCAAACTCCTGGGCTCAAGCAATCCTTCTGCCTCAGCCTCCCATATAATAGTTTTTTTAAAAAGTTATATATGCAAATAAAACAGTCTGGAATACAGTGATTATTAGCCTGCTTTGGGAAGAAAGCATGTGGGCTTTCACCTTTTTAAATTTTTTTTTTCTTTTCTTATCTTTTATTTTTAGGCTAGTCTAGTGAAACAGTGGGAGTGGAAAAAGAACAAAAGAATCTTTAACTGGTTTTGATCAATTTGTCACTGTATGACTTTCTTTCACTTTTTATACTTCTGGAATGTAGGAATCTTATTGCTGTAAGTGCTTGTATAATTAAAAACTATGCAAACCTGTAAGAAATAATAGAGGCAAAGAGCTTAATACAAATTTGTGATTGGAAATATTTAAAATGTTTTTAAGATAGTGAATTTAAAAGTAAAATGAGAAAAAAGACTTTTAAACTGTTATAAATTTATTTGCATAGTAAAAACATTAGAAACAAAAACATGAATGTATCACAACGGTGTATCAAAACAACTGAAATATAATAGATCCTACTTGTATATAGTAATAGTCCACAATGTTAGCAAGGAAAAAATAAAAATAAAACCAAAAAAATTTCTTTTTGTGAAACCACAGCAAGAAACTCTTCTTTGAATAATGAAATAAGCAAAAATTGAAAATCCCACACAACTCACCTAAAACTGGGAAAAAGTAGGTAAGGAAAAACTATACTCACATACACTAAAATCTATAATAAGTCACAAAATTGACGGACACTAGAGAAAAAACCATGAAACAGAATAAAGAAAAGAAAAATCAAATCAAAATAGGAGAAAAAATTTTAATTAGTTCTTCATTTTTTATTGCATTAACCTGGATGAAAATGTTGTTACAATGTGGTATGACTGCGCCAGGTTTTGGTTCTGAAATTCACTGGCTGTGTGCTCCTGAGTGTTTCCTTATTTAAATCAGGGATAATATCTTTTACTTCACAGTTAGAGTGCGGTAATTCAAGTACCTAACACACAGATTTTTATTGACTGTAGAAAGAAAATTTCTTTCTTTTTTACTTTCTTTTTTTTTTCTTTTTTCCCCCCATATCAACAGAGATGGGCATAGAAAGAAAATTAATAGGGAAGACCACAAAATTGTCACAGATGAGTTATTCTTTTCTCTTTTATCATGATACTTCACTTGATTATTTTGTATAATCAGTTGACAGTACATATCATTGCCATTTTGGATAAAAAATTTAAATAAAATGTTCATAGAGTATATAATTTCTGACTTAAAGGACATGAAACAGAATATGTACATTTTGTTACTTGATTTTTCAATATAAGCAAATATAAAATTAGGGAATAAGAAATGTATAGTTTATCCTAAAACAGTGATTATAATTATTGGCTTTATAGGATAAAAACAGCCAAACCTCATAACCAACAGAAGTATTATGTGCAGTCTCGTTTCCACGACTCAAAACAGATAGAAATGGAATTAAAGATGATCCAGTGAAAAAGTAAACCAGAGCCCCGGAAGGGTAGGGCGGGGGGAGAAGGGAAGCTGATTAATGGGTACAAATACACAGTCTGATAGAAGAAATAAGACCTAGTGTTAGATAGATCAGAAGAAGACTATTGCTTATAATAATGTATTATGTATTTCAAAATAGCTAGCTAATTTGAATGTTTCTAGCATAAAGAAAAGACAAATATTTAAGGTGATAAATATCCAAAGAACACTGATCAGATTTTACAAATCATAAGGATGTATTAAATTATCACATGTACCCTGAAACCATGTATATCTCTTATCCATCAATAAAAAATAAAAATAGAATACTTAAAAAAAACAAACAAACAAAAAACAAAACAAATAAGTAAAATAATCAGGGCTACAGGACATGAATGAAAAAGATTATTATCCTAACGGTAGAGAAAGACCAAGAGACGAAATGGTCAGTCTTTAAAAGCTCAAATTATACAGATAAGAGGAAGCATAATTTACTTTTTCATCAAATTCTAGAAGATCTTGGTATCTGCAATTGAACTTCATGGCAATTAGTTGATGGAATGCATTATTTATAATCCCAAAATCGAAAAGTTGCAAAGAATGTAATGAGTCTTTCATTCTGACGTTGTAGCCAATGTAGGGAGTGCTATGGATAGGATCCTTGAAGGATAACACATGGAGACAACATGCTCATTGCACATCTGTGAGCAACCCAAATGACTGTTTTTGTTTTAAATCACTAAATATTAGGGTAGTTTGTTATTCAGCAATAGGTAAATGGAATACCCTGTCTTAAAAATAACCCCAAAATAAACAGAAACATGAACTTTGTTTTTGGTGAAACTGGAATTCATAAATGATGATAGGGACAGATGGAAGAAGATTATACCTCAGAGTCTACGAGGGAGGATATGGAAGAGAAGCAAAGTGATTCACACCACAGAAGCCCAAAAATACTCTTCAGCAGAACTGTCACAGAAGAGGCTGAGGTAGGGCTGAAAACAAGGAGACTGTATAAGAAGTAGATTCCCAGGTCCCACTTTTACGTAGCGCAGCCAGGCAACTCCCTCCATCAGCCCAGTAGGAGATACCATGGATAGTCTCTAGACAAAGTGAACCAGGGGCTCAGGAAATATTTGTGCTTGTGTTTGAGCAGGTATCCAGAGATTGAACCCAAAGTGAGTTAAGTGAAATTCTACACACTAAATGGAGATCTCTAACCACTCTTCCCAAGCCTAGCTTTAGAATGCCAATAATAAGGCTTACACAGATGCTCCTCAACATACAATGGGGTTATACTCCATAAACCACCATGAAAGTACTGTAAATTGAAATGCATCTAACACATCAAACTACCAAACATCATAGCTTAGCCTAGCCTACTTTAAACATGTTCAGATTTACATTAGCCTCCAGTGGGCAAAATCATCTGGCAACACAGTGCGCTGTAAAATAGCAACTGTTTACTCCCGATTGCATGGCTGACTAGAAGCTGTGCTTCCTGAGGCTGCCTGGCATCACAAAAAGAGTATCCTATCACATAGTCTGGGAAAAGATCAAAATCCAAAATTCGAAATATGGTTTCTACTGAATGTGTATTGCTTTTGTATCACGATAAAGCCAAAAAATCATTAAGTTGAACCATTGTAAGTCAGGGACCCTCTGTATTCCCTAGGCAAGAAATTGGAGGATCTATCACTACAGAAAATGAACTGTGCCAAAGGAAAGATCAACAGATACTGATATATGGAGATTCTTACTAAATATTAAGCCAACCTGCCACTTGATTGTACAAGAGGGAAGCCTCACCATCACTACAGCCGGCCTCTACACACATAGCTTCTGTTTAGCTTTTAAGTCCCTTATTTCTATATATTATATACACAGACAAATACGGACTATCAGGAAAGCTTCCAACTCCAAACAGAACACACAAACAGAAAAGACAATGCCTAGAGCAACCAGAAACTTGAAGAAACTAAATACCCTTTAAAAAGATAAGATAAAATACTTCTTAGGCAAAAAATAAATAAATAAAATAAAATAATTAAAAAACAAAAGAAAAAAGGCTGGGTGCGGTGGCTCACATCTGTAATCACTAGCACTCTGGGAGGCTGAGGCAGGAGGATCTCTTGAGGTCAGGAGTTCGAGACCAGCCTGAGCAAGAGTGAGACCCTGTCTCTATTAAAAATAGAAAAAAATAGCTGGGCATGGTGGCTTGGACCTGTAGTCCCAGCTACTTGGGAGGCTGAGGCAGGAGGATTGCTTGAGCCCAGGAATTTGCGGTTGCTGTGAGCTAGGCTGATGCCATGGTACTCTAGCCTGGGTAACAGAACAAGACTCTGTCTCAAAAATAAATAAATTAATACACACATACATATATACATAAATAAATAAAATAATTAAAAAATACTTGTTAGGAATACAAATTGCTTTTTGAAAGTAAATACATGACAGCAGAAAAACATTTCAATATAAGAGTTAGAAAAATAAATTTGAGAAAATCTCATAGAAAGTAAAATGAGATAAATATTAGGACCACAAAGATTACAAAAATTAAAAGGATGGGTGTTGGAGGCCCAACATCAAAGCAATTAGAATTCCAGGAAGCAATAGTAGAGACTAAAGAAGAAAAACATTCACAGAAAAAAAGTAAGAACATTTCTTAAAACTAATAGACTCTAGATTGGCAATTTTCTGAGCACCTAGCAGAGTAAATTTTAAAAAGACCTATACCTCACATAATAAATCTAAAAGTTTCTAGAGAGAACAAAACAAAATAAAAATAGACTGTGTTAGGACTCAGAAGGGCATTAGCTCTCTCAATACCAATATCATAAGCCTGAAGACATCTGAACAATGCATTACAAATTCTAAGTATAAAAACTGATTTTCAGGCTGGGCACAGTGGCTCATGCCTGTAATCCTAGCACCCTGTGAGGCTGAGGTGGGAGGATTGCTTGAGGTCACAAGTTTGAGACCTGCCTGAGCAAGAGCTAACCCTGTCTCTACTAAAAATAGAAAAAAGTAGCCAGGCATAGTGGTATGAGCCTGTGTCCCAGCTACCCAGGAGGGTCACTTGAGCCCAGGAGTTTGAGTTTGCTGTGAGCTAGGCTGATGCCATGGCACTCTAGCCCAGGTGATAGAGCAAAACTCTGTCTCAAAAAAAAAAAAAAAAAAAAAAAGATTTTCAACCTAGAATCCTATATTCAATCAATTAAGTATGAATGAAGGACACCGTTGTTTAGAATGTAAGGTCTCACATTTTCCATTTACTCGCCCTTTTTCAGAAAGCTTATTGCAGAATGTGTTCAAGCAAAATGAGAGAATAAAGAAATCCAAACCAAGGGAGAAGCAACTGTACAGAAGGCAAGAGAACAGCAAGTCCAGATTGGAGTAGGAGCATGGGGTGCTCCAGAGTGACAACTCCATGAAAATAATGAAATTGACATTACTTTATAGGTGTTAACAAGTGGAATGTGATATTAAGAGGTGCTTTTACAGAGCAAGTAGAAGGGAGAGAAGACAAACTATTTAAAGAAATATGCAAATGGAAAAATGTTAATGCCAAAAAACCCCAAAAAGCTTTAAAAAAAAAAAGGTAAAAATAATCATAATACATTAGTTGGCTTAAGAGAGAACAATACTTATAATCATTTGGCATCAAAGTCATAGTATAAAATTTTATAGCTGCAAGCTACCTTATACTTATTCTACTTTAATTTGCTGACTTCATATAGATGAAAAAGGGATGGACTGGTTTCAGTAATTGGAATATATCATTGATGCTGGCATTCTGAATTTGGGGTCTAGCTCTAAACATTTAAGATTAAGGAGGTAAGAACTTCTAGATCTGCAGTTTTCTATAAAATTAGAAGAAAGATACTTTTCCATACCAACTTGGAATTAAAACAAGGGTTACATTAGATACTGGATTTAAAAACTATAAAAAACAATTTTAACGAACAAACCCGGGAAATAGATGCATTTTATATTTAATCTTTCAAAAATCTCTTTTATATCCTTTTCATCTATACCTATATTGATTTCTAAGACCATCCCTAAGATGGAGATTCAATCACTTAACAATGTTCTTGGCCAGGTACGGCGGCTCACGCCTGTAATCCCAGCACTTTGGAAGGCTGAGGTAGGAGGACTGCTTGAGGCCAGGAGTTCGAGACCAGTCTGGGCAACAAAGCAAGCTCTCATCTTCAAAAAAAAAAATAAAATAAAATAAGAAAAATTAGCCAGGCGTGGGTAGCACACATCTGTAGTACTAGCTACTCAGGAGGCTGAGGGAGAAGGATTGCTAAAGCCCAGGAGTTGGAGGCTACAGTGAACTATGATGCTGCTATTGCACTCCAGCCTAGGCAACAGAGTGTGACTCTGTCTCAACAAACAAATAAACAAAAACCAAACAATGTTCTTTGGAATTTTCCTAAGACTAAAACACCTACTCTGTAACACTGAGATAGAAGTTAGTACACAGACTGTGTAAAGAGTGATTAATCTGGCTGAGGCAAAAGCTAGTTTGATTTGCTGAATAGTTTAAACTGTTAAATATTATTTAAAAGGAAAAGTTATATTATCAAGTATAATATTACATATTGCTTACTAGTATAGGGCTTTAACAACTACTTAAAAATTCAAAATAATTCATATATTCGCTCAGCAAACATTTTGGCATCTTTGTGCACTATGGGGTATGGAATGATGATGAAGTTACAAAGCTGCTTTCAACAGGGGAAACGGTCACTACAAAAATAGCCGTATTATAAGGTTTCATTAGAGAGATACAAATCAAGTTGTATGAAATTCAGAGAAAGAAGTTTAATTTTATTTATTTTGATTTTCCCCACCCCCAGAAAATTAACTTTAGATGAAGTGAGATAGAGTTTGTGTTTTTCTGAAGACTCCCTGCAGAATGTACCACTAAAAAAAAATCTTGATAAATGGGTAGTATATATTTATTTATAAACAGGTGACACTTATAAGTTCCTACGGATAGATGACTTCTTGCAAGCTTGCTACTAAATTTGTTTGGAAAAATCTTTTTTCCTACTAATAAAAATTATATTTATCCCAATTATCCTTTCTTAATTAGCAGTTTCCAAATTATTTTTTTCCTGTAAACATGACAAACTATATTTGATGTCATTTTAAAAAATTATTTAAGAAGTTCTATTTTGGACTCAGATCCTAGTCCACCTATTTGTCCCCCTTACTTTTTTAGCAGTCTGCTTGGGAATACTTATAAACACACGGAAAAAGTGTGTTTCAGCTCCTTAACATCACTGGGAACACGAAATTTACCATGGTTTCTGATGAGGTGTTTTTAACTTAATTTGAGTTGTCTTATCAACTTTTTTCTATAATTTTCCATTATAAGATCAAGATTATTATCATTATTATAGTTCAGCTTTTCTGAATATTCTATCTCAACTCAAATTTCACTTTTTAAAATTTTTTAATTTTTAATTATTCTGGGTACATAATAGCTGTGTATCTTTATACGGTACTTGTGATGCTTTGATACAGGCATATAATGTGATCTCTCTCTCTTTTTTTTAGTTTGACAATTTTCTTCCACAGAGTAACTACCAACAATTTTATCTTAATAATAACCTCTTTAGGGATCATAAAAATGTTCTATTTCTTCTCCTACAGTTCTTACTTGTGCAGTCTCCGCGTGTTCCAGCATCTCTTCAAATTCCTGATACTCTTCATCATCTGGTTCAGCACCTGAGAGGCGAGCGGCTCTGGCCATGAAATACGGAGGCAGCTCTCCGATTGCCGTACCAATACCCTAGGTGAAAAAGCAAAATACTTACACTGATGTTGTGATCTCAATACAGTGACACTTAACAGATCAAATCTATACTTTTCTCTATCACCAAAAGCATTTTGAGATACAGTGTACTGGGAGGGGAAAGCATACGCTACATAATCAAAAGGATAAGAGTTTGAATCCTGGCCCTAATTCTGACCTATATGATACCAGGCAAGATAACACACATAAAACTCTCAGACAGTAATGGGCACACTGTAAACATTAAATTAAGGTTAGTTCTTTGGCACCACTACTTAGACTCTTTTTTTTTGGTCAGTCTTCCCCTTGCTTTTGAATATCTAAATGATCTGGCAATAAGAATTCACTAGTGCAGTTGTTAAATATTCCCTAGGAAATCTTCTGGTATTGTGGATGTTGCTTTAATCTCAATATGACTTTTTTTGTGTTCAGTTAAACTTTAACAAATTATGGTCAGGAAGCCCCTTGAAAACAACATTAGGATGGGTAAATTTTCACTACAGGAAAAATGTTTATTTCCTCAGGATACTGAGTGACTCATGTTTCAGTCACTTTGTGGACTTTTGTTTCTGAAGATAATTTTTTTTTCAATTTAGGACAGAAGTATGAAAACAAAGGTTAATGAACCAGTAACTTGGTTTAGACTTAAATGGCTTAAATACAGGATAGATAATAATGCAACAGGCACATAGTCTCTAGGGAAATTTTCAACTTTGAGACATATACTGTGAATGGAAAAGCTTTGTTAGTTCTCAAAAGCAAGAGTTAAGTATTTCAGTTTGCTCTATCCTAAGGCTTTTCCCCCAAATGCCTTGAAAAGAATCCCCAAGAGATCTTATCAAATTCAAACATTTTGTGTTCGTAATGTGTGGAACCAAATGTAACTACAATATCCACATGACACAAGAGCTTTGAAAAAGAATACTTAAGTGCCAAAAGAATAAGACTATATTTATAAAGTTGAAAAACAGAGAAGGGAGGGAAGAGACATGTACATACATGGATATAGGAATAAAATACAAATCATGTATTCCTAAACAAGAAAACTTGATGTTAGACACCTTTGAAGGATACTAAAGAAGCGGCTTATTATTTAAAAAATCAGTAAATAAAGGGAAAGAATAAAACATTTATCCTTTTTCCATACAAACTATTTATCAGGGTAACTAAATCAGTGGTAAGGAAAAGCTGCTCTTCAATAAAAGTATTCCAGCTAATAGATAAGAAAAAAAAAGTATAATTGGAATTCCATTTTTAATCTCTAATAATAGACTTTATAATAATGGACCATAAATGGTACTAATATCACAACAAAAGAAAGACAACCAGATATTTATTGTGCCTCATGATAGAAATACAGAAGGCTATAAAGTATATTCCTGTAAAAGCAACAAGAACAAGAAAAAAACAACTTCAAGCCTCTCACTCTATCAATTCTCAGGAAACACAAGGAACATGTTTAAATTACACCAACTAGAATACAATCAGTAAAATTTAGACTGTGGGACATTCTATTTGACAAAGCAGTTTCTTCAATATAAATGTGAAAAGAAAAACAAAGAAATAAACATAATGAGGACAATTTGAACACCAACTGGATAATGGACTTTAAAAGACTACTGTAATTTCTTTTAGGTATGATAATTATTTTAGGTTCTGATATATTTACAGATGAAATGTGATATGATATCTGGGATCTTCTTCAAGATAACCTGAAGTGGAGAGTCAGGAAGGATATATATAAAACAATATTAGCTATGAGTTAATATTAGCTTTGGTTGGGTGTATTTAGTATACTAAGTTCATTTAATAATTTTCTGCACTTCTGGGGAAATTTTCTGTAATAAAAAGTAGGAAGAAAAGTAATTACAACATTTTATTCAAAACATGAACTCCTCTTAAGTTCAAATGTTAAGTCAAATGTTTAATTGCTCTAAAGGCAATCATATGATTTAAACTCATGACAAGTTTCCTTAAAGTTAAAAAGGAAGTAACACAATGGACTGAAATGAAATCAAGAGCTATATATTGTCTTATATATAGTTGCCATAATTACTGTTATATTCAGTGGTTTAATTCTGCTCATGTTTTCCCATATTAGCAAGAAACAAAAATGGTAATCTTCAGTTAGTATTCTATTATGCAATAAAATAAAAGATAAATATAGTCATCCAGGTAGTATCCTAGACACAGAAACTTATTTAGTCAGTTACCTCAAATTAGATACTGAAGTCTCATTTTTTATAAAACAATTTTTATAAAACAATGTTATAATTCTTTATAAAATTCAAATATATAACATTCATATAAAATTCAAATAAAAAATTCTTTGTATTTGTTTATATATAAAACAAAACAAAAACTGCAGGACACTAAAACCATCAACCTAGGTTTAATTTGCTTCCTTATTGCAAAAGAAAGACAGTGGTATTTTTATTCAGAAAGCTCTCCTAAAAACTATCTACTACATACCAACTTATTGCCCTTATGTCTCCTGTTTCTTGAACTGGAGAAGAAATCAATATGCACAAAATATGCAAACCAAGTGATAAACATAGTATCTTCCCACAGTATTGACGTTACTCAAAGATTTTAGGAAGGAGAAAAAATTTGAATTTTTCTGCTTTTAAAAACTTTTGTTCTTGAGTACTGTATTTGTGACTAATTGTATAACAGGTTATTTTAGTTTCTGTTCTGTGGAAAGTATAAAGCATTCCAAGAAAGATTTTTTCTTTTTTTGAGACAGAGTCTCAATCTGTTGCCCAGGCTAGAGTGCCGTGGCATCAGTCTAGCTGACAGCAACCTCAAACTCCTGGGCTCAAGCAATCCTTCTGCCTCAGCCTCCCGAGTAGCTGGGACTACAGGCA
>CAUYRT010082557.1:0-13172 GCA_963574885.1 Lepilemur ruficaudatus | reverse complement strand
AAGTATTCAATTCTCAACAAGCCGTGGAAAACACCTTTTGCAATTTCATCGCCACTCGCTCTCCAGGCTTCGTGGCTGCTGGCATAGAGAAGCGATTGTTAGGATGGCAAAACTGTGTTGGTAGTTTAGGCGGATACTTTGTTAATTGTACTGCTTCTTGTTTGACATATAATAACCTGCACTTTGTATTAAAAACTGGACATTTCATATTTAATGACCATAATATAGATACTACTGTCCAGAAACAGAATCTGCTGGACTTTTCCACACAGATGCAAATACTGTTATAGGATGAGTTTTGGAAAAATATGCATCTAGCTCTCAGCTTTTCATCTATTTCAGCTCCTTACAACTCCCTTGGTCTCTTTTCATCAGACGCCAGAAATTCAACCTACTCTCCCACAAAAGACCCGTGTTTGGGGCCTAAAACTCAAACTTATGGATAATATCTATCCTTCAAAACAAAGTATAAAGTGAAATCATGTGAAGGTAAAAAGGAAGAGAATAAATAATTTACACCTTTCCCTGTTCTGCCACTCTGCTTCAACCATAGCAAACGAATCTTTTTTCCAGGAGAACATATTTCTGGCTTGAAGTTGCAATCAGGTTGAAAATGCATCCAGGTGATTGATTGTTCCCTGTGAATAAACATCTCTGCACAGGCCTTTCAGCCATATGTCCAGTTCCCAGGCCTCTGCTGGCGGGGGAGAGATCACCTTGTGCACTTTTACATAATAAGCCAACAATATGCCCAAACCTTCAACGTGACTAGGAAGATAACTGCAATTGAGCAAAAAAGAAAGTAGGAAGCAAAAAGAAAGAATGGAAAAGGAAGGAATGTGTATACAAAACATAAAGAGAAAGGAAGGGAAGAAAAAGAATACAACAGGGAAGAGAAAGAAAACATACTGGGAGGAATCGAAGAGAAGTGAGAGAATTAAAAAACTGGAAAAGAATCGAATGATTTTTTTCAAATCCCTTTTGTATTTCCAGAGAGAATCCAGTTTTAGATGTTGTATGAGTTATCTATTGCTGCCTAACAATGTTACCGCACTTCACAGCTTGCACAGCATACACAATGCTATATTATTAATATCTCCCAATTTCTACAATTTATAAATCTGTCACGACCTAGCTAGGTCTTCTGTTTCATGTTCTCTCGTGAGGCTGCAATCCAGGTGTCAGCCAGGGCTGGGGTTTCATCTGAAAGCTCAACAAGGTGAAGGATCCACTCCCAGGCTCGTGGGGTTGTTGGCATGCGTTCATTCTTCCTGAGCTGCAGGACTGAGGGCCTTGTTTCTTTGCTGACTGTCACAGCTGGAGGTGCCCTCCATTCCTTGCTGGCTGGTATCCAGAGGCCACACTCAGTCCATCGCCATATGGAAGCCAACAAGGCAATTGAGAGGTTCTACTAGCAAGATGGAGCTTACAATCTTATGTAACATAATCACAAAAGTGACTCCCATCACTTTTGTCATGTTTTATCAGTTAAAAGTGAGTCATAGGTCTCACTCACACTCAAGAAGAAGCCATTTGAGAGTCTGCCTGACAAAAACGTATTACGTTTTAATTGCAAGTAGCAATATACATCACTGAAATGTAAATATCGCAATTACCTTACCCGGGAAAAATAATGTGATCTAAGAAGGAAGATAACTGCTGTTCTGTTAGCATTTTGTATTTTTTTCTGGATTGAGTGTATTGTATGTTTATTCTTGTAGGACTTTAAAGATATCTCTTCATTATTTTCTGGCTTATAATGTTTCTGGCAAAAAAAAAAAAAAAAAGCTGTTTTCATTTTAGTTTTTTTGCCCTGAATATAATGTTTCATTTAACTCTTTTGCTGCTTCAAGACTTTCTCTTCATATTTGTCTTTTTAGTTCATTTGTGATAGACTAAGGGTGTGTTTTTCTTTGTATTTATCCTTCTCTCAAAATAGTCCTTCTGCTTCATTTTTGTGCTCTTCTCCTGTCGAGACTACAATTGCACATCTGTTAATCCATTTATTATAATACTGTTCCACAGCTCTTGGGTGCTCTGTTGTATTTTTTTTTTCTTTTCACTTAGTTTTCTCTTTGTGTTGCATTTAAGATAAGTTCTATTGATTCGTCTTTAAGTTTAGCAATTCTGTCTTCAGCTATGCAAAGTGTAGTGATAATCCCATGAAAGGAACTCTTCATCTCTGATAGTTTGAGGTTTTTAAAAACTTTTCCTGTTTATAATGTGCCTCTCCTTGCTTAAATTTACCATGGTCCTATATGTTGGCCAACTTGTTAACAAGATCCTTTGACATATTAATTTTAGGTATTTTAAAGTGCCTCTCTGGTAATTCCAGTATCTAGATCATCTCTGGGTTTAATTCAGCAGATTGGTTTAGCTCTTGAAAATGGGTACTATTTTGCTTGCTTTTTAGTATGTCATAATTTTTTATTGAATATTGGTTCAATGATATTGAGGTAAATTGCATTAATATTCAAATATTGTCATTCCTCTGCTTTTATAAAGCTATTAATGCAGGGGGATGAGTCCATCTCTCAGGAGTTGGAATATATTTAGGATTTTTGTTTTTATAGTTATTTTTGGTGCATTGAGGACTCAACATTTCTCCAGCTGTGAGATGCTGCTACCTTCTGCTTGGTATGTTGCCTGGATTATCAGAGGGGTTTTCTAAATATTTGTGTCTCTGATTTAAGCAGATCCTGCACAGACATTCTGCGCAAGGATCTTTCTCCATACTTGTGTACCTCCTCCAGCAAATTACTGTCATTTGTTATTGGTGCAGATTCTTGGTGTAGAAAAGTGACGTTTTTAGGCTCTTGTGCTCCAGATTAAGGATCAGGCAGGCCCTGAGCAATGAAATGTTAGGTTCTTGATTCTGAGAAATATATTTATTTAGACTTGATGAAGTCTGCATTTTAAAGAAAGAAGGCTAATAATTCTTAAACTCAAATTGATAATCATATTACTATTGAACAAACATAATTTAATGATTGTATAAAGAATTCATACACAATTCTATATGAATTCTTTATACAATGTCAACCTTAACATTTATGCTATCCAATTTCTGTCCAAGTCTATAATTAATATTACTTCAGTCTAATTACAAGTTTGCAGGAAAGTTTCTTTAAAAAAAAGTATTAATAGTGAAGGACACGTATTCAGTACTTCCAAATTCTCTTTTTGGCATTGTACAATTTCAGACATAATGGGAGTCTGCAAAACATCATTACTGAGAGTTCAGAAATCTGGTAATGCACTGAACAGAAACTTAATAAAGGGGAAAATATCAATAAAAGTCCAGATGCTTGAAATGACTGTACAAAGCTACAAAACAACTTTCATTCATCAGAACTTTGACTTCTGTTGCAAAGAAAACTTTTGTACTCATTCTTCATAATTTATATTTAGGATAATAATGCAATAAACTGTTATTTATTTGTTTGGCACTTATTTGTGGCAGGTAGATATATCTGACACAAACAAGTGCTTATTAAGCCAATCAACATATTTAATGCTAAATTCCCACTATTGGTAAGGCAGTGTGCTGAACCAATAATGATAACAATATTGTTGTTGTTGTTGTTGTTGTTGTTGTAGATAACACAGGACCTGTTGTTTGCTAGGTTCTATTCTAAGCACTTGACATATGAACTCAAATGACCCTATGAAGTAGGAAATATTAGTGTCCCCTTTTTTAGATGAGAAACTGAAGTTTGGGAGTTTAATTTGCTTGTATAAAGTCACACACTTAATATGTTTGCCAGGATTGGATTCCAAACTGTCTGGCTTCTGGATCCGAGTCACTGTGCTATAGTCTACTTGGTAGTGCCTTAGCACATCATGACTGAACATGCTCACACTATCTATTTTTCTATTCTGAAGAATGAAGTGAATTATGCTATCCTTCATTCATATAACAAATTAAAAGTTTGACAGATTATTCTAAGTGTGTCTCTCAATAATGATATTTTCTTTCTGAGAAGAATTGATATAATTAATTTTAAGAGTTTCAGAAGATGATTATTCACATAAATATAATTTAAATTTAGAGAGCTAACTACCGTAGACTACCAGTTTATTCATGAGATTTCTTCTTAATACTGAATCCATATTCCTTTTCTCATCTAAGCCAGCACATTATAGTGGCAGTTATAGATATTAATTTATTCAAGAATATTACTGAATATTTCTTATGTACTAAGGTAATTTGTAGGAATATCCAGCTGGATATGATGAACATTGAACATTTAAATACATAGATGAGAATAAAAAACTTTCTGAAAATTTAGAGAAAAAGATTAATACATCAATACATTTCTATTCATATATTGCTTGCCATAAAAAATATGCAAATATATTTAAGCTCGGATTCACCCTCATTTCTCAATGACAACAGACAGCCACGTGAGGAGAATTCAAAATGCAGGGTATAAAGTAGCATCTCATTGCCCTTCACCAAGTAATCATAGTCTTCATGTCTTCTTATAAGACAATGTATCTGTGCTTGCTAAAAAAGGATGTTCCTCAGCCTAGTTATTTATAATGAATATCTTGTAAAATGCTTTCAGAAACCACAAAATGAATAGTTTCTTCAAATACTAATTGCAAAGTACATAAATTTCTGAAATAAAATAACTACACTTCCTATGACTTCCTCACCATGTTTTCTTATTTGCTGGTTGGTGGGTTGGCTGTTTTTCTTAGAATCATTATGGCTCATTCCACCAAGAGCTTGAACCAAACAGCAGACAAAGAACAAAAGGAAAGTCACAACGTTCAGCCAAAGCATTTTCATCGTTGGGGGGAAGGGCAGGCCTCTAACCCCTGCTAGGGAGAGGCAATGATATAAAATGTAACCAAAATGTTTGTACCCTAACAATATCCTGAAATAAAACAAAAAAAAATTAAAAAAATAGACTGTAAAAAAAAGTTAACATATCACAAATCACATAAAATTAAAGCAGAGGTGTTCAAAATATACAAACTCTGGATGAACTGGTCCAGGCCCTTCCAGGGCAAGTGTTCCTGATATGGCAAAACTGACTGTTTTTGTTGCTCCTGTTGTTTTTGCATGCATTAAAAGTGTTAATAGAAAAAAAAAAAGAAAAAAAGGAAAGTCACAATGTTCAACCAAAGCATCTTCTACAGTTAACTGTATTCTAGTACATAATAAAAAGAAGAAGATTAAGAAAACAAGCAAGGCAGCGCGGAGCCCAGGGACTGCTCCGGAACTGCCTGGTCGTACTGCCAAGTCACTTTCACTTGAATAATTTGCGTGTCTTCTAAATTAAGCCCAAATAGAGTCAGTATTTCTTCATCTTTTCTCTGGGGTGTACCAGTTCCTAAGGCTCTTATTAATATAAATTCTTTTGAAAACAAAGAGCAGAAATTTTTAAAACCAGTGAAGTGCTGCTGGTTTAAAGTACAAAACATATCAGTGACTTGATTGTGTTAACACACAACGCAAGTATCACAGTAAGACATTTGATACTTACGAGCTTCTTATATAAGAAGTCAGAAAAAATACTAAACAACTACTGGAACAAATTTCAAAAGGCATGTTGTTGTAAATAACAGGAAGGAAAACTGCCTGGAGGTTATAAAGATTCAGAAAAGGGGGCATGTCCATTCTGGGGTGTCCAGGAAGGATTCTCTTCTGAACTGGGATATTAGAAGTGACTGTAAAAAGATGAGGTCATTTACTTGTTTCTTTCCCCAATCATAGACGATAATACCATGAACACTTTGTACACATTTCTTTGTATACATCATAGTATTGCTGAAGGTAATGTACCTAGGAGTATAATTACAGGGTTTGAAACTGTGCGTATTTTCACATTTACTAGATTTTGCCAAATTATTTTCCAGAGGGTGTATTCCAATTTACATTTCCACAGTCATTATATCAGACACCTGTGGTTCCATATCCTCACTGATATTTGGTATTATCCAATTTTTCGTTTTTTACCAATCTGTTAAGTGTGACATGGTATTTCCCTATGGTTTTGCATCTCCCTGACTACACGTGCATTTAAAAATCTTTTATGTGCTCACTGGCCATTATCTCCTATAAACTGCCTGTTCATTTACATCTCCTATTTTTCTATTGAGTTATTTGTATAGATTTACTTATATTTAAATTTTTAACTTACAAATGCTAATCGTTTTTTCCTTTGAGGCTTTGCAAGTGTCTTTACCCAACTCCGGCCCGTCATTCTACCATTTCACTTGTATTTATGCATATATATGTATATGTGTATATAAATGGATTGCAACCATTTTGTCTTCATCAGTTTAGCTGCTATAGACTGGGTGGCTTATAAACAACAAAAATTTATTTTTTACAGTTCTGGAAGCTGGGAAATACAAGATCAAGGTGCCAGCAGATCCAGGGTCTGGTGAGGGTCCTCTTCATAGACAGCTGTCTCCCGATTGTGTCCTCACATGGCTGAAGGGAGGAGGGATCTCTCGGGGGCCTTTTCAACAAAGGCGCTAATCCCATTCATGAGGGCTCCCCCATCATGACTTCACCATCTCCCAAAGCCGCCACTTTTTAATATTCTCACAGTCAGGGTTAGGTCTCACCACATGAATTTGGGTGGAGACACAAATATTAAAACCGCACCATTTCCTTCATTTTTCATTTTTGGTTTTTCCACTTCAATATCATTAACCTAATGAATGTTAATCGACAGTTCCTTCATTGTTTTGCTTTTTGTGACTGACTCAAGAAATTCTCCCATAAACTAAAATCATAAATGGATTCTCTTATTTTATCTAAAATTGTTTAAGCTTTGCTTTTTGTTTCAGTTTTGAACGATCTGAAATGCATCTTTTACATGCCAAAAGAAGGGTTCAATTTCATTGCCTTATATATGGATTATCAGTTTTGCCAGCACTCTTTTTTTGAATAATCCGTTCTTTCCCTCGTGATCTGAGCGGCCAAATGTTACAATCCTCTGATGAATTGGATAATTGCTGGACCAATACCAGCTGTCTTAATTATTAAAGTTTATACCTTTATGTCTAGAGGACAACTCACTTCAACCTTTTTTCTTCCCTTGGAGGGGTTTAAAACAGAATTGCAGTTTTAAAATATCACAACGGCTGCTTGGGGAGAGGGTGAATTCCAAGGGCAAATTTGAGAAAATCACTGGGAAAATCAGCCAAGGGCAGGGTGAGGAAGCCGGCACTAGGAAGGTGGTGGTGGAGACAGAGAAATGAGCACAAGAGGTGTTTAGGAGGCAGAACAGGCATAATGGTTGGCTGGATATGTTTGATAAGGGAAAGCAGTGTATCCTCAACAGCCTCAATATTCTTATCTCAGGAAATACATGAGTGGAAAGTAGAGACTACCAAAGGAGGGTCAAAAAAGATCTGTTACTTATCCAGAAACCAGCAATTTTGTGACTCAGGCCAACATTAGACTGAGTTTTAACACACCAAAAATACACATATACTGGTCGTTATCTCTAGGTTCATTTATATTTCATAACTGTCCCTGTGCTCCATTTAACTTGCCTTAAAAAGAAAAGAATGTTAGCAAATAGATCTTAATTGAATACGTGAGGTTGAAGGATAAACTGCTGGCACTGTAGATTCTGATACTATTTCTTAATTAAATGGATTTTCTTTTGAACAACATATTATCTCTACAAGAGATTCATTTCAGATTTGTCCTGGCCAGATTTCCTGCTGGTTTAAGAATTTTAGAATATTTTCTAGAGATTCCACTTTCCACCTAACTATTCTACTTACTGACATTTAAGGAAATTAAGAATTATGCAATGTTAGAAAAGGAAGGAATTCAGAGATTGTCAAGGTATCTCACCCACCCCGACCACCTCAAGGGAAGCAGTTTTGACATAGCAGTTAAGAGTTTAGACACTAAGCTAGACTGCCTGGGTTCAGTCCTTCCCTAAATATTGTGTGATTTAAGAAGTTATTTAACTCTCTCTTCCTCAAATTGAAGAGGCAATACTGTTACTACTTCACACAGTTGTAATTTCAATTATATGTGTGTATGCTTGTAACAATGTGACCTGTGCCTGGCACATAGTAAGTGGTCAGTAATATTGGCTACTTTGTTATTAATTTCACTTTTGTAAAAGAGATACTTGAAGTCTCAAATGACTGCCAATTACCCACCGTCATGTAGCCAGCCAGTCAGGCATAGAGTTAAAACCAGAATCTACTTATTTTCTTCCTGAACTAATGTTTTTCCCAGAACTCTTTATTACATTTTCCCTCAGTCCGATACATATATACGTGAAAGTAAAGCACACATCCTGCACTAGACTATTTTCATTCATTTAAGAATTGTTTATTGTTTTCTATGTGCCAGGGGAAAAAATAAAAGATAGCGTGTAGGTAAACTATAACAGCAATGAATTAAAACATAATCTAATGAATGAAGTAATTCTAGAAGTCACAATCAGTGTTTCAAGAAAATCAATACTGCGTAAAATTAGTATCAGTTTCTCTCACAGGTCATCCACTCTGAAGAGTACCAGGACCTATCACAACCTTCCCAGAATGGAGCTAGGAATAAGTGTCCCTCGTTCCCAGACACAGAGCAAGTGAGTTTCCAAATCAGCCTGTGAGGGTAGGGACAGAATGTATCTAAGACCTCAAGGAAAATAAAAGTGCAAAAGAAAAAAAAATCATGGATGGAGAAAAGCTTTAAAAAACTTTGAGGTTCCTTTCTGACCCAATTTTGCATGGCCTGCATGCCAGTCATGAGAAAAAAGTGAATAAATATTTTAACCCATTATGACCAGCTGTGAGTAAATTAAGGGAAGTTTTGGCAATTTGCTGAACCTGAATGCTTGTCCAGATCCATGGCTGTAAATCTGTTACATCATTTAATCATAAGTAGGGGTATGCATTTTTAAGAAGGTTAACATACTTCAGATAAAATAATCATTTCCCTTATGTAAAAGTCTAAAATTCAATCCATGAGGATACCTTTAAGAGTAGCATAAATTGTTAATCTGAGGGGTACAGCAGAATTTCAGAGTCTTCACTGCAAAGTGTATGATCCGTGAAAAGGGAGGGCTGGGTGCAAAGACTACAGTTTGGGTTAGTCTGAAGTGTTACAGCAATTTTTGATATCCATTATTTTTTAAACAGCATGGGGGAAGAGCGAATAAAGGTAAGAGGCAAAAACATTAATCTCCTTCCACTAGCTTAAATGTAGAAGGCAAGATACTTCCTGTTCCATACAGAAAATTCCATCTGAGATTTATTTTTTCAAGGATCGCTGTTCTTAGGAAAGCAAGATAAAAAGCAAAAACCTCATACCACACCATTGTAAAAGTTCTTGCTGTTCTACTAACACAATTGTATTTTGGAAAAAATCACATTCTCCACTTGCATATTCACATACAGCAAACTCTGGTTAACCTCCTGGAAAGTAGGCATGGTACAGATGTTATGAATGGGTTTAATTCTTGATCTCTTTAGAATAGTATTCTGTGGCCATTAAGACCTAAGGATTTAGCAAGAAACATACCTGGGCTATAAAACTGATTCTTCTACTTACTATTTCTTACCTTTGGCAATTAAATTGATTTCTTGTCTACAAAATGAGGAAAATAATAGCCACCTCCCAACAATGTTTTAGGGATTGAATGATATAATGTCTATAAAGCTCCTAGAAAAAATCTTGCACTTACAAACGTGAATGCTAGCAATTATTATTATCATTATTAAAATAATAATATATTCTAAGATATTTAAATTATATACCTGGAGAATATGTGTGCCCAGTCAGGGAATTTTTTTCCCACTGTTCAAATCTCATGCTTTAAAGACTGGTCTACCCTCAGTTCTTCCAGGAAACCTACTGTGGACACTCCAGCAGCCACTGACTTCTCTTCCTCTGCTAAATCTGACATACAAGTTGTTGTTATTCTCATGGATTTTCAATAAATTTTTAATGTCTTTCGTTGTCTTTGACATTTTATAGTTTCACCAGGAGTGTCTAGGTATGGATTGTTTTTTACCTTGTTCAATGTTCAAGCACTCTTTTGAAGTGAAGAATCAAGTCTTTTTTTTTTTCTTTTTTGCATGTGAAGAAAACCCAAGTATTATCTACTAAGTACTGTCTCCCCTAAAATTTTGACATTTTCTCCTTCCGATATTCCCAATCGATATAAGAACACACTGTTCATCTCTCCTCTATTTTCCTTTGACACTTTTCGGTTCTGTATTTTCCAGCTGTTTATATGCTTACACTACACACATTTTGCAAGTTCTCTATTTTCATGTGGAATCTTCTGTCTTACCTGCTGTGGTAGACTGTTACCTTCCAAAAACAGCCTCTTGGGAAGCTCCCTCTTAAAAGCCAGCTGCCCTGTCACAGGAACAATGACCCTTAAAGGATCTGGAAGACGAGATTCCGTGTGTTGTGGTGAGAGACAGAGAACTTGTTTGATGATTCTCCTTCATGTTAATACATTTCTTTCTATAATTTTTTGTTTTGAGTTAATCTCTAATGGCAGAGGGTTGGATTGACTTACTTGTTTGTTTGTTTATTTATGAAGCGGCAAACGTGCCTCTTTATAGCTGTTTTGCCCCGTATTAGAACCATAAGGTTTTAATAAGTCTTCTAACTTATTTTATGCTAATTTCACATGCAGCAATTCACACCTCAAGTTTTCCAGTTCTTGGAGTTGGCTTTTTCCTGCATTTCATTCAAGGATCTGCTTGGTGACAAACATCCTGGCCGCTTCCTGGGCCAGCGTGTAGAGTTTCTCTAGACTCCCCATTGTGAACAGAGCAGCACTTCGAGACACCCAGCGTTAGGTAAGGATACTATTTTATGCTCCCACCTTTGTGCAGAATCTCAGATTTTCTTTCCTCTTCTCCTTGAATAATAACCTCCAGTCTCTAGCCCCAGACTCTTTTCCTAGTTACAAACAGACATAACAGCCATGGTGTCATCTCCCACTGACTATTCCGCGTCCTTCCTCATTTCTGGCCTGTTACGACTTTCAAGTTTGACAGCAAAGTTTTCAGAATGATCTCCTTGAGAAACTTCTTCCCCCTAGGATGCACCAAACTGGGACGAATGCCACTTCACCCTAACAGTTAGAAAGGGCTGCTAAACAACACCACCTCAGAGCAGTCCAGCACCAGGGTCTCCCTCTCTGTACCTCGGTCCATCTCTGTGAACTCTTCTCTCGCAGAGAAAACTCTGGTTTCCAAATGTTATACAGTTGCTCATTTACTTAATTCTACTATGCACACAAAGTCATTTTAGAATTTCCACTTCCACGACATTAACAAAAAATTTACAATGGAAAGTCCAAAATTTCCTTTTTTTTTTTCTTTGTATCTCTAGAGCGTATTCAATTGAAACTATATGTGACTGAAAATAAAGGCTGCTCAAAAGTTATCTGGATTAGTTCCGTATTTCTTTTCTGACACGTTAGTGTCAACGGGATATGCAGTTAGTTTTAGAGTTCTTTCATATCCTGGTTGATTTAAATATATATATATATATGGATATTTTTTGTTTTGTTTTGAATACACCTAAGCCCATACTTTCTTCAAACAGTTTTGTTGAGAGATAATTTACATACTACCAAACTTCCTCATTTCATATATACGATTTAATAATTTTTATTGTTACAGAATTACACAACAGTAGCCATACTCTAATAATGGGACATTCCTATTGCCCACAAAAGAGACATTGTATCCATTTGTGTCGATCTGCAGTCCCACTCCCACTTCTAGGCAACCACTAATCCACTTTCTGTCTCCATGGATTGCTTATTCTGGACATTTCATATAAATGGAATCACACAACATGTAGCCCTTGTATTCTACCTTCTTTCACTTTGCACTATGTTTTCAAGATTTAACCCCCCTATAGTGGCACATACAGGTGCTTTTTTCATTGCCAAATATTCTTTAGACTAGATATACCACATTGTTTAACCATTCACCTATTGATGGATATTTGGGTCATGTAGTTTTAATATTTCAAACATTGTTGTGATTCCAAAGGGCAAAACTGTACCAAAGTATATATTCAGGTAAATATTCTCTTTTATCTCTTTATTCTCATTCATTATTTTTGCATGATATATCTCATTACGATCTCATTTTACTCTTCCTGTGTTTCTCTTATACCTGTGCATGTGTGCATGTATGAGTGTGTGTCTGTATCATTTTTTAAAATGTTTTCTTCACATATATTGTCCCTTTTTCAATTGTGCTTTCTATTTTCATATTTTTGAAATTTGAAGTATTTGTCAGATAATAAAGATAGATATTTACTTGTGTTATATGTTGCAAACATTTCCTCCTGGTTTTCATTGGTGTTTTAAATTTGTTTATAATGATATTGTGATGCATCTTTTTAATGTAATCAAACTTATCTACCTTTCGTAACTAGAATTGAGTCATTGTAATAAAGTGTTTCTCGGATTTTGTTCAAATTAAACTCATGTCTTCTTCTAGTTCTTTCATGGTACCACTTTTTAAATTTATCTCTGGTCCATTTGAAGTAGATTAAATTTTCATGGACCCTAAGGTTGATTTCTGATTTTTGTATTCTCTTTAGCTCGTTTGTTTGCTTATGTGCCAGGAACAGACTTTTGCAGACTTATACTATGTTTTATAATCTTGTAAGTCTAGTTTACCCCATTCTGGTTTTGTGGGTATTCTCAACAATTCTTGCATATTTAATTTTCCACATAAACAATTGTATAAAATATTTCATTCCAAAAAAATCCATATTCTTATTTTATTAGGATTCTATTAAATTGATAAGTTCAGTTGCAGAGAACTGATATTTTTATGATAATGTGTGGTCCTATCTCCAAGTAATTATGCTTTTAACAAAAGAATTAATAAGCAAATCAAATCTGCTGTGGTGCTTAATTAACCTGGAGTAAAATATTAAAGCCCATCTCATTAGATTTGTCATGTTAACTTTATCTCTCCATGTGGGCAAGCAAGTATCTGGGTCTGGGGAAGGTTAATATTTGAAATCTGCTCGTGGGCCTGCACACTAGTGCAACCTCTGTGGAAAGCAATATGGTTTTTAATACTTGATTTAAAATAATGTGGTAGATAATTGGGCTGATCATGTTTTCCATCTTTTCTTATGTCAGTTTTGGTAAGTTGTCTCGTAAGGAGTACATCTATTTCAT
>CAUYRT010082555.1:0-18714 GCA_963574885.1 Lepilemur ruficaudatus | reverse complement strand
TCTCTAAGGATCTACAGCCAGCTCCTCCAGAGAGAAGGCCTCTCTCCGTCTTGACCCGCTCGCTGAGCTCGCATGCTGATGACAGCATGGACCAGGGTGTTGTGAGGACTGAACTCTGATCTTTTTTCTTTTGCTCAAAATGCCTTCCTAAGGAGGCCACATGAGTCACGCTCATGGGATGGTAGATTCCCACTAAGCAGGTTTTGTTAACCAAATAAAGTGTGGTTTACTTCCCAACCTCATTCTGGTACGACATTAACATCACCTTAAAGATAGAAAAGCCTCCATCATAACTCAAAGCATCCTAGCACATGCCTATCTTAACTTGAAAGATTCTCCTGTCTGGACCTCCCATAGTGCTCACATCTTTATCTTAAATTGAGCATTTCCTTTCTGGTCTTTTAGATAAAGCCTAACTCTCTCAGCCAGTTGTCAGCAAAAGAATCTTTAAACCCATTATAACCTGTAACACCCCCGCCCCACTTCCCTCCTCTTCGAGATGCCCCACCTTTCGGGGCCAAACCAATGTATGCCTCCCATGTATTGATTTATGACTTTACCTGTAACCCCTGTCTCCCTGAAATGTATAAAACCAAACTATAACCCAGCCACAGCGAGTCCACCTGCTCAAGGCTTTTTGGGAGTGTCTCCGGGCCATGGTCCTCAAATTTGGCTCAGAATAAACTTCTTTCAAATATTTCAGAGTTTGGATTTTTCCGTCCACGTGGGCAAGAAATAGGAGTGCATCGGAAGAGAGCTGAGTCAGGGTGGGAAGGAGTGAAAAAGTGCAGCCCCACCCACAAAGAGGTTATTACGGAGGGTCTGGGTGACTCACAAAGCCACCTGGACACTGTGATTGTAGGCTAGCGGAGAGAGAGTAGCATAGGGCTAATCCCTAGGCCTGCTGTTAGTAACATGACGTTGTGGAGGATTTGCTCTGGAAGGTCGCCTGAGTTTGGTTCAGGGTTCCTAACTATGTGGAGTTGCACCCCAACCCTCCTCCCCACGCGTACCCTTGCAGATCAGCACAATGATCTGACCTCTGGCCAAGAGAATTTCTGCCTCTGACTGAGGGTCTATGGACCTTAGGACAGGAGAGCATTGTGCCTTGCCTGTGCCCTTATGGGAGATTGGGCTTGTAGCTCAGCTAACGCATAGTTTCCTCATTTGCCACTCTTTGAATTTAAAACCCATGGGAGGTGGGGGACAACTCCTTTAACACTACTGGCAATGTAAAAGTGTTCCCTTTTATCGGTCCCAATACTCTCTTCATGCTTCAAGGTTGCTCACAACTTCCAGGATCTGTTTGGGTGACAAGCCCACGTTTTTCATTACGTTATAGATTCCAATCATGGTATTTTGTTGAATAAATAAATGATTTTGTCACATTTTGATTAGCCAGCTTGCCCAATACTGATACTTCCATCTCCACAATGGACCTGGCCAAGGTTGAGGGACCTGAAAAGTGGGCCTGGAGTGTCTGAAATAGTAGTAAGAGTAATTCTTAGGAAAGCTAGTATTTTCTAGGAAGCATGGAGGTGAAAAGGAAATACTGGCTCTGGGATCTCAAGTGAAAGGAGATTTAAACACATTTTTAAAGTGACAGTCTAATTTATCTATTCATAGATCTAGCAAGAGAGTGACTTAGGAACAATACTGGGATGCACTTCAAAGCTTCAAAACTTCTTGGGAACCGGATCTAACAGGTGTCTGGGAGCTGGCAAGGTTTCATTCAGGTGCCCTGAGGCTTAGTTCTCAGTCCCTTTTTTCCTCCTCATAGAACCAAAGTCAACAAGGGTTGGAGGTAGGAAGGGGCCTAATGTCAATGTGTGTTTTATTATGGATTCTGTCAGAATTAGTTTGTGGGATTGTGACAAAACTTCTTTCCTTGATATTGAGTCTCCAAATTGCCTTGCATGTAATCATTTAATTATTTTAAAAGGATCCCATTTATTTTTGCTTGAGATAAGATCCCTTATTAATGTAGTAAAATAATCTTTCTTAATTGCTCTGTGCCTCAGTTTCCTTATTTGTAAAATGGGAGTAATAATTGTACCTAACTCATGAGAGTGTTATAAGGATTGAGTGAGTTAATATTTTTAAAACTCTTAGTGCTTGACACAGAGTAAATCCTGGATAAATGTTTACTACTCTTATTATCTTGCCTTATACGTGCATTATCCCCCTAAAATATATATATACACACACACACACACATACACCAATGGTGATAATTCAGGGTATGCTCTGGAAAATGGAGTCAGAAATTTCAAGACCCAGAATTCCAAACCTTTATTTCAAGTAGAGTTTCAGACTCCCACTAAGCAACCCCACTCCATTCCAATATTCCTGAAAAAAAAAGGCACAAAAGATTACCGTGGTCTTCCTGGAATTCTCTTTTTAAATATGGTGGGTCACTCCATCTTGTACTAGAGGTATCAAATGGTAGAGAATCAACAACAGTGAGGACACGGAGTTTGGTTATTCAAAGCTCCTGTAGACTTGGAGATAGGTTTTCAAATATGTAAATCAGAAAATGGTTTACTATCCTCTGGAAACTTTACTAATACTAAGGCAACAAAGCACTTGACAATAACAGAATCACATAGACATAGAATGGAGCCTACCATGTAGGAGATTGAGACTCAGAAAAGTAATGTGCTTTACTCTTTGATCACACAGCAAAATAGGCTTCTTTTGATTGCCCTGGCAAGCGATCCTTGTTTGAGTAGCCTCAAACCTGGGATATTTGGGACAATGAAAAAATATACAATTATAAGCATATATTAAATGTGGGTACATATTTAAACTATTCATGCAGATAATAATAATATCTAACTTTTGTCACACTCCACATCTTATACATCAGGAAATTCTGTTGGCTGTACCTTCATAATGTATCTAGAATCTGACCGCTTCTCCGCATTTCCACCATGACCACCCTGACCCTGACCCTCTTCATCTCTTGACTAATGCAATAGCCTCCTAACTGCTTCTACACTTGCCCACTGTGTTAGTTTCTGAGGGCTGGCATAACAAAGTATCACAAACTGGGTGGCTTAAAGCAACGGACACTCATTTGTTCACAGTTCTGGAGGCTTAGAAGCCCAAAACCAAGGTTGTTTGGGATGGGTTCCTTCTAGAGGCTCTAGAAGAGAACTTTTCTCCTAGTTTCTCATGGTTGCCATCAAATGGCCTTCCGTGGCTTGCAAATGCGTTGCTCCAATCTCTGCCTCTGTCTTCACATGGTGTTCTCTGTATGTGTCTGTGTGTCTTCACATGGCCACCTTCCCTCTGTTTGACTAAATTTCCTTCCTCTTATAAGGACACCAGTTGTTGAATTAGGCCCCACTCTAATCCCATGCGACTTCATCTTAATTATGTCTGTAAAGACACTATTTCTAAATAAAGTCACATCCATAAGTACTGAGGGGTTAGGACTTAAACATATCTTTTGGGGGGACCCAATTCAACTCAGAACACCCACCCATCATCTATTCTCAGCACAGCATGCACAAAGATCATTACAAAATATTAAGCCAAATCATGTTACCACTCTGCTCAAAAGCCTGCAAAGGCTCTCAGTTTGATTTACAGTAAAAGCCAAAGTCCTTATTATATAGTCTACAAGGCCCTACAGGATTTGTACTAAAAACCCCATAACTCCCCACCCATACCCACACCACCTCTCTGACCTCCTTTCCTACCCCTTTGGCCCTTGCTGGGTCCACTCCAACAGTATTGGTTGCCTTGCTGTTCTGAGAATACTCAGGCACCCTCCCACCATTAGGGGCTTTGCTCAACCTGTTCCACATATCTTACTTCCTTACCTCCTCTTGAGTCTTTATTCAAATCTTAGCTTCTCAGTGAGGCCCACCCTGACCCTTTTATTTAATACTGCCAACTTTCAACCTGTCCAGCACTACCACTACTCCTTATCCTGTTCTAAATTTTTATAACACTATTTATTATTTTTTTTTTTAACTTTAGAGATGAGGTCTCTATCTGTTGCCCAGGATAGATAGAGTACAGTGGTGTGATCATAGTTCACTGCAACCTCCAACTCCTGGGCTCAAGCAATCCTCCCACCTAATCCTCCTGAGTAGCTGGGACTACAGGTGCATGCCACCACACTTGGCTCATTTTTTCCATTTTTTAAGGGCACAGTCTAGCTATGTTGTCCAGGCTATTTCCTAACATCATCTATTATGTTGCCTTTTGTTTCCCCTGCACTCCTTGCCCCCAGGCTGCAGTACACCAGAAGCTCCAAGAGGGCAGGGATCTTTGATTTGTTCACTGATGTACCCTAAGCACCAAGCACAGTGCTTTGGACATAGTAGGCACCAAACAGTTATTTATTGAATGGGTGAATGAATGGATTGAGCTCATACTATGTGCCAGGAGCATTTCATTTAATGTTCATAACAATCTTATGATGTAGGTACTATTGTTACCTATATTTTACAGTTGAGAAAAATAAGGCACATAGAGGTTAAGTAACTTGCCTAAAGTCATAGATTAGTAAGTGGTAGAGCTAGGGTTTGAACATAGGCAGGTCTGGCTCTGGAGTCTTTCAGTGACTACATAGCATTAACATATAAAGGGCATCCGACCACTAGTGTCAGGAAGACTTTATATCCAGCTATCTCTTGTTCTGACATTCACATTTTCCAACAGCAGGCAGTGAACAGTAATAGTTTTCAAACTACTGACATATCATATTTTGCTAAAATGTAGTTTGATGATGTTTTGTACATTGCATCGCACAAACTCTAGAGATTATCTGGGTTCAAATACCAGCTCTACCACTTAACCACTTCATGTCCTTGAACAAATTGCTTAAATTATCTGTATCCCAGGTTCTTCATTGATCAATTAGGAGTAATTATAGTATCTACTTCACAGGGTGGCTGTGAGAATAAATTTGTCACTTGTATGTAAAGCAATTAGTGCTTGGTAAATAGAAAGTGTTCAATAGGTCTTAGCTAATGGTAGCAATAATCTTATATAAGTAACAAATTTTGATCCAGTCTTGCCTATAATATAGAAGTTGTTATACAAATTTGTCCCTGCTGTTAGAAGTCAGAATAATGGTTACCTTGGGGTAGGGTAGTGACAGGAAAAGAGTACAAGGCAGGCTTCTGGGGTTTTGGTAATGTTCTATTTCTTGAGGTGGGCAATGGTTACATGGATGCATTTACTCTGTGAAAAATCATGGAAACGTATACTTAAGATTTGGACATTTTTTTCTGTTTGTGTACCTCAATAAAAATTTTATTCAAAAACAACTGAATTCAGCCTCATATCACTTTCTCCTACTTTTTCTATTCCTTTTCTTAAATTTTTCCACACTCCCCTTTATGCAAGTAACATTTGCTGAGCACCTCAATGTGCCTGGAATTGGGCTAAGAACTCAAAGTATTCAGATAGACAAGTGTAATAAATGCAATGATGGACGTATTCACAAATTAAGGAGGTGCTCAGATGAAGGAGTGGTCAATGAAACAAGAAAGAGGCTTGAGTCAAGGAGGTCTCAAGGTCCTTGGAAGCTGAACCATCTGAGCTGGGTCTTGAAAGACGAATAATAGTTCTGTGGGCACACAAAGGAGGTAAAAGCAGAAGGAATAGCACGTGCTAAGGCACAGAAGCATGAAACAGCATGACAGGTTGAAAATGTTAAACTAATTCAGATTTACTGGAGCTTAAAGTGGAAGGCAGGAGGTGGGAGGAGATGGAGTGAGAGCGAGAGCCCACAGAAAAAGGTGTAACTTGCAGGTGAAGTGATTTTGGTTTAACAAATTAAAATATTTGAAAATCCTAATCGAGGCGTTCATATAGTTGATTTGCCTTACAGAAGCATCCAGCTGGATTCAGGAAATATTTATTCATTTATCTACAACTTATCAGGTAGTATGCTAAGTACTGAGCATTCAAAAATCAGTAAGATCAACAAACCCCAAGCACAAGAAACATGAAGAAAATGACACCAAGGCACATATTAATAATAGTCAAATTGCTTAAAACTAGTGATGGAGAAAATCATAAAAACAGCCAGAGGGAAACACAACACATTACATACAGAGGACAGGGGGGTTTTATCAGAAAAAGTGCAAGCCAGAAGACAGTGGAAGAACATCTTTAAGGAAGTGAAAGTAAAACAATACCAACCTAGATTTCTTTACCCAGTAAATATATCTTTCAAAAACAAAGGCAAAATAAAACCTTTTTCAGCTATACAAAAGCTGAAAGAATTCATCACTAGAAACCTTGCACTGCAAGAAATGTCAAAGGAAGTCCTTCAGTACTGATATCAGATTAAAAAATCTGAATCTACATGAAGGAATGCAGAGCACTTTATATGGTAAATATGTGGGTGGATATAAAGCTTTTTTCTTATTGTTAAATCTCTTTAAAGATAATCAACTGTCTAAAGCAAAAATCAATATTTTATGGGTTTATAACATATATAAAAATAAAATGACATATATAAAACATATATAAAAATAAAATGACAAAAATAGCACAAATACTGGGAGGGAAGAGGGAAGAAATGGAAGTGTAATACAGTAAGGTTCTTGTACCATATGTGAAATGTTATATATCAATCACTTGAAAGTAAAATCCAATAAGTAAAGAGTATACACAGATCATTCTCACTTTGCATGCTTCCAATACCCACAAATTTCAGTTACACTGGTTAAATAACACCACTGCCCCCAACAACACAGTTCAAATTTTAGTTGCCACAGTACATTAACTATAATTGCATAAAGTACAGATTTTGCTGCTAGCTCTTCAATCCACAAATAACTACATAAATAGCAAATATGCATTATGACCAGTGGCCATCACGTCACTTCTTCCAAAGTTTGTCAGTGATTGGTCACTGTGCAGCTGTTATTCACTTCATGCACAGACAGCAAAGCATGTAGTTTTACTAAACCCACGAATCCCAGTGATAAACCCAAGGGATGTTTTACAAAAATCAGTAAAGAAAAGAGAAAATTGGCCAACAAAGATGAGCAAAGAAATGGAAAATAAGAATACTGGAAGTGAAATTCAAATACAATGTATATGGAGTCATAGAAGAAATGGTTGATCATGGGAATGTGGACACCATTCCAAAGTCTCTAGATACACAACTAGAGGAACCTAGTGAAGGCAAATTTATTAATATAAATGAGGAAAGTGATTGTGATGAAAAGGATGAAGATGTTCCAGAAGTGATGCCAGAAAAAGAATTTAAAAACCCTTCACATTAAAGGAGCTCTTACAGATATTTCATGACATTGAAAACATAAAGGATAAAATGTTGGAAATGGATTCAAACTTTGAAAGGAATATGACAATTCACCAAGGCATAGAAAAGATGTTTGCTCCATGTCATAAGTTATGCAGTGAGAAAAAGTGCTTACTGTTTAAACTACTTTGATAAATTTTTCTTAGACTTTTACATTTTGAGATAATTGTACATTCACATGCAGTTGTAAGAAATAACACAGAGTGATCCAGTGTACCCTTTATGCAGTTTCCCACCAGTTTCCATCACCACAAGGATCCCTCATGTTGCCCTTTCATAGTTATAGCCACTTTCCTCCCACGCCCCCTTCACTCCTGGTAGCCACTAATCTGTTCTCCATTTCTATAATTTTGTCATTTCAAAGAACATTATATAAATGGTATCATAGAGTATGTAACCTCTTGAGATTGGCTTTTTTCATTCAGTATAATTTTCTGGTAATCCATCCAGGTTGTTGCATGTATAGACATTTTGTTTCTTTTTATCGCTAAGTATTAATATTAATAGTATTTCATGGTATATACCACAGTTTGTTTACCCATTTATCCGTTTACCCAACAACCCAGACATCTGGGTTGTTTACCATTTGGGTTTTTACAAAGAGAGCTACTCTAAATATTTGTGTACAGGTTTTTTGTGTATGTGAACACGAGTTTTCATTTGTCCAGCACAAATGAACAGTAGTGCAATTGCTGGGTTGCATGGTAGTTGCACGTTTAGAGTTTTAAGACCTGTCAAACTATTTTTCAAAGTGGCGGTACCATTTTGCATTCTCAACAACAATGTACAAATGGTCCCGTTTATCTGCATCATTGCCTGCAACATTGTTGACACTTTTTTTTATTTTAGCCATTCTGCTAGGTGTGTAGTGATATCTCCTTTTGGTTTTAATTTGCACTTCCCTAATGGCTGTCCCTAATGTTGAGCAGCTTTTCATGTGTTTCTTGAGTATTTGTATATCTGCTTCAGTGAAATGTCTTTTCATATCTTTTACCCATTTTCTAATTCAATCATTTTTGTTTTTGTTTTTTACTACTGAGTTTTGAGAGTACTTTATATATTCTAGATATAGAATATCTTTTCTTGGGTATGTGGTTTCTTCCGGTCTGTAGCTTATCTTTTAACATTCTAAACATGGTCTTTCAGAGCACAAAAATGTTTAATTTAGATGAAGTCCAATTCATCAATTTTTTCTTTTATGCATTATGCTTTTGATGTCAAGTCTAAGAACACTGCCTACCCCTAGATCCTAAAGATTTTCTCCTGTTTTTTTCCTAAAAGACTTATAGCTTTACATTATACATTTAAATCCATCATACATTTTTAGTTAATTTTTTTACAAGGTGTGAGACTTATGTCAAGGTTTACTTTTGTGAACACATCAAGAAAATGGTGGAATAGGAGTTTTCAGTGCTCATCCCCTCGTAGAAATGTCAATTTGAACAATTTGAAGGTATGCAAAATACTGCTTCACAAGAGCTAAAGAATCCAGGTTTGAGATTACAGCACCTGGATATAGCACAGAAATTTTAAAAGACACATTGAAGAGGGTAGGAAGGATGGCTTCATTTTATCTATGTCACCCCTCTTCCAAACCCAGAAAGCACAGCATGGAGAGAGATACCCTCCACATAGGGGAAGGAGAATGAAAGATCACCTGACTTTGCCATGGACCCCAGCACCAGACTACCCCAGTGAAACCTGGTGCCAGGTCCGCCCCTGAGAACCCAGGCTCCAGGCAAGCCTCTTGAGGCCCCAGACAACAGGCTCCACACCACTCGCCCCCAGCTCCCTGAGGGCCCCAGACTTCAGCATGGACCCAGGCTTCAGGCTTGCCCCCATGCAACCAAGAGCCAGGCCAGGCCCTGTGGGCTCAGGACCAGATGTATCCCTACAGGCCCAGGTGCCAGAACCAGGCTGCCCCCACAGACTGAGGCTCAAGGCCTGCCCCAGCACCAGGTCAGCCCCATGGACCCAGGCTTCAAGCCAACCCCTGCAGACACAGGATCCAGGCTTGCCCCAGGACTTAGATTCCAGGCCCACCCTTGTAGACTCAGGCACCAGGCCAGCCTTCCTTGAGGATGCCAGCAGAAAGCCTGCTTGCACACCCTACCAGACAACCAACCCAGAATCTATAGATGGGCTGACTAGTGAAGGACCTTAAAAAAAGAAGGAAATCCTGTCATTTACGACAGCGTGGATGAACCTGGAGGACTTTATGCTGAGTGAAATAAGCCAAGCACAGAAAGACAAATACTATTAATACATAGTCTCACTTATATGTGGAATCTAAAAAAGTTGAACTCATAGAAGCAAAGAGTAGAATGGTGGCTACCAAAGGCAGGGGGAGGGGATGGGAAATGTTGGTCAAAGGGTACGAGGTTTCAGTTATGCAAGATGAATAAGCTCTGGAAATCTAATATACAGTTTGGTGAATATAGTTAATAATACTGTATTATATGCTTGAAATTTGCTCAGAGAATACATATTAAATGTTCTCACCATACACACAAAAATGGTAACTATGTGAAGGATGGATAAGTTAATTAGCTTCATTTTGGTAATCATTTTACAATGTGTACATATATCAAAACATCACATTGTATACTGTAAATATATATAATTTTAATTTGTCAATTATACCTCATAAAGCTGGAAAAAGTGTTCATTGTCTTGCCCTTGGATGTTTGATTGCTGCAGCACCATTTGTTGAAAAGGCTATCTTCCATTGAATTGCCTTTGCACTTTTGTGAAAAATTAGGTGGGCATCTTTTTGTGGATCTATTTCTGGGTTCTCTATTCTGTTCCACTTATGTATGTGTATATCCCTCCTCCAAAACCACACAATCTTGACTACTATAGCCCTATACGTCTTAAGTCAGAGAGACTGATTTCTTTCACATTATTCCTTTTTTCAACATTGTTTTAGCTATTCATTCTACTTTCTTTGCCTTTGCATATAAGTTTTAGAATAATCTATGTCTACAAAATATTTTGCTTAAATTTTGCTAGGAACTTCATTAAACCTGTATATTAATTTGGGTACAATTGACATCTTTGTTGATTCTTCTAATTCATGAGCACATATGTCTCTCCATTTATATGGCTCTTCTTTGATTTCATTTTTTAGCATTGTATAGTTTTCAGTATATAAGTTTTGTACATGTTTTGCTAGATTTACACTCAAGTATTTAATTTCTTGATCAATTCTAAATGGTATGGTATTTTTGTTATCAGTATGTTCATTGGCAGCATATAGAAATATATTGGTTTTTGTATGCTTGTCTTGTAACTTATGGCCTTGCTGAACTCACTTATTAATTCTAAGAGATTTTTTGTACACTCATTGGGGTTGTTCTACATAGACAATTATGTCATCTGCAAATAGAGTTTTATTTCTTCTTTTCCTATCTGTATGCCTTTTATTTCCTTTTCTTGACTCATTGCACTGGTTAGAACTTTCAGTACTATGCTGAGTGATGATCAGAGAGGACATCTTAGCCTTGTTTCCAGTCTTAGAGGGAAATAATTCAGTTTTTCACCATTAAGTATAATTTTAGCTGTAGGTTTTTTGAAGATGCCCTTCATGAAGTTGAGGCAGTTTCCCACTATTCCTTATTTAATTTTATATTATTTTATTATTGAGATATAATTAATATACCCTAAAATTCACCTCTTTAAAGTGCATGATTCCGTGGTCTTTTGGTCTATTCACAATGTTGTACAATCATCATCAATGATTCATTACAGAAAATCTTCAACAACTCATAAAGAAACCTGGTAACCATTAGCAGCAGTCACTTCCCTTTCCCTCTATTCTCAACCCCTTAGAACTTCACATCTGTTCTCTGTCTATATATTTGCTTATTCTGGACGTTAAATACAAATGTAATTTTACAATATGTTGTCTTTTGTGTCTGGCTTCTTTCACTTAGTATGTTTTGCAGGTTGATCCATGTTGTAGCATGTATCAGTACTTCATTTGATTTAATGGTTGATTTAATGGTATATTCATTCCATTGTATGAATATACCACATATTCTTTACCAATCCATCAGCTAACAGATATTTATGTTGTTTCCACTTTTTGGTTATTATGAATAATTTTGATATGAACATTAGTGTGCAAGTTTTTGTGTGAGCTTATGTTTTCAATTCTCTTGAGTCTATACCTAGGACTTGAATTGCTGGGTCATATGGTTACCCTATGTTTGACTTTTTGAGAAACTGCCCAACTATTTTCCAAAGAAGAAAAGCAATTTTGTACTCCCATCAGCAATTTATGAGTGTTCCAATTTCTCCACATCTACACCAACATTTGTTATTGTCCATGTTTTTTTTGTTACAGCCGTTATAGTAAGTGTGAAGTGGTATCTCATAATTTTGATTTATATTTCCCTAATGACTAATGATATTGAGTATCTTTTCACATGCTTATTGGCCATTTGTATATGTTCTCTGGAGCTATGTCTATTCATATCATTTGCTTATTTCCTTACTTGAGTTAGTGCTAGAATTGTAAGAGTTTTTCATATACTCCGGATACTAAACTTTTATCAGATCTATTATTTGCAAGTATTTTCTCAAATTCTGTGAGTTGTCTTCTCACTTTCTTCACAGTGTCCTTTGGAGCACAAAAGTCTGTAATTTTGATGATGTCCTGCTTATGCTTGTGCTTTAGCTATCATATCTAAGAAACTGTAGTCTAATCCAAGGTCACAAGTTTTATATCTATAATTTCTTCTAAGAGTTTTATAGTTTTATCTCTTACATTCAGGTCTTTAATCCATTTTGAATTAATTTTTTATTATCATTTTTTAAATTTGGAAGGTAGCCTTTAAAAAAATTAACAGCTTTATTATGATATAATTCATATACAATATAATTAATTCACCCACTTCAAGTGTAGAATTCAATGGTGCTTTTAGTCCATTTTCTGTTGCTTATAACAGAACACCTGAAACTGGTAATTTATAAAAGAAAGAAATTTATTTTTTAAAACTATGGAAACTGAGAAGTCAAAAGTCAAGGAGCCAGATCTGGTAAGAGCTTTCTTGCTGGTAGGGACTCTGCAGAGTCCCAAGGCGGTACAGGAAATCACATGGCGAGGGGGCTGAGTATGCTCACATGCTTGCTCAGGTCTCTCTTCCTCTTCCTATAATACCACCAGTTCCATTCTCATGATAACCCATTAATTCATTAATCCATGAATCAATTAATTCTCTTAATTAGGGATTAAGGTTCCAACACATAAAATTTGAGAGACACATTCAAACCATAAAAAATCATTTTCAGTATATCCACAGAGTTGTGCACCCATCACTGCCATCAACTGTAGAATATTTTCATCACCCCAAGAAGAAACTAAGTACCCATTATCAGCCTCTTCTCATTTTCTCCCAACTCCTCCCCCAGCCCTAGGCAACCACCAATCTGCTATCTGTCTCTATTGATTTGTTTATTTTGGACATTACATATAAATGGAATCCTGTAATATGTGGTCCTTTGTGACTGACTTCATTTCCTTACCATATTTCTTCTTTCACTTAGCATGTTTTCAAGCCTAATTCATGTTGTAACATGTATCAATAATTGATTTCTTTTTATTTGTGAGTAATATTTCATTGCATGGATATACCATATTTTATTTATCCATTCATCAGTTGATAGATATTTGAATTATTTACATTTTATGATGCTGCTATGAATATTCATATACAACTTTTTTTGTGTGGACTTAAGTTTTCATTACTCATGGGTACATATCTTGTAGTGGAAATGCTATTTCATTTAGTAACCCTATGTTTAACCTTCTGAGGAAGTGCCAGACTATTCTCCAAAGAAGCTAATCCATTTGATATTCCCACTAGTAATATATAAGAGTTCCAGTTTCTCCACATCCTCACTATCACCTGTTCTTATCTGTCTTTTGATTATAACTATCCTAGTTGAAGTGAGGAGGTATCTCATTGTAGTTTTGGTTTGTATTTCCCTGGTAGCTAGTGACAATGAGCCTTTTTTCATGCACTTGTTGATCTTATGTACATATTCTTTGGAGAAATATCTATTCAGACCCTCTGGCCACTTTAAAATTAATTTTTTTTATTATTGAGTTGTAAGAGTTCTTTATATAGTAAAGACACAAGTTCCTTATTAGATATATGATTTATACATTTTTCCCCCATTCTGTGGGTTGTCTTTCACTTTCTTGATGGTGTCCTTGGAAATACAAAAGTTTTAAATTCTGATAATACCAATTTATTTTTTTCTTTTGTTGCTTGTCCATTTGGTGTCATATAAGAAATTTTTGCTAATCCATGTACACTTAGATTTACACCTATGTTTTCTTCTAAGAGTTTTATAATTATAGACTCTTGTATTTAGGTCTTACATTCATTTTGAGCTAATTTTTGTATATGATGTGAGGTAAGGATCTAATCCTTTTGCATGTGGATATCCAGTTGTCCCAGCACCGTTTATTGAAAAGGCTATTCTTTCCACATTGAGTTGTTGTGGCACCCTTGTTAAAAGATCAACAGACTGTAAATTTGAGAGTTTATTTCTGAACTCTCAATTCTATTCTATTGATCTCTATGTCTATCTTTGAGCCAATACCACACTGTCCTGATTACTATAGCTGTACAGTAAATTTGAAGTGCGAATTCTTCAACTTTGATCTTCTTTTTTAAGATTGTTTTGGCTATGTTGATTCCCTTGAATTTCCATATGAATCTCAGGATCAGCTTACCAATTTCTGTAAAAACAAAACCAGCTGAGATTTTTATAGAAATTGGCTTGAATCTGTAGATCAACTTGGGTTGGACTCTATTTTACAGTATGTATTTCTTCATTTTTTCCCCTTTCAATCGTTTTTCTTCCTTATGTTTTTTGTATGTTTTGATGAATAACTGGTTGAAATTTTCATAAGTCCATTCTGATAATCTTTGTTACTTTTAGATATCTAAATATTGGAATTAAATCTGCCACCTCATTTCTGTGTTATTAGTCCCCACTTTATTCATGTTTTTATTCCTTTTTTCTTGCCTTTTCTTATCCCACATTTTCCCTCTCTCCTAATTTCAAGATTATTCCCCCTAACCTTTTTTTTAAATGGTTATCCTGGAAACTGCAATGTGAAAACCTATAAAACGTTAAAACTAATCAAGATTCTCTCTCCAGACAAGAAAAGGACCTTTAAATACTAGATTCATTTATCGCTCCCTCTCAGTTTATGTTAATGGCATATTTTATTTTATTTATTTCAGAATATTAAGGGAGTACAAATGTTTTAGGTTACATGGATCATTTTTGTAATGCTTGAGTACTGGCTATAGGTGTCCCCATCACCCAAATAGTGTTCATAGTACCTATTAGGTTGGTTTATTCCCCTCATCCCCCAGTTGCTTTCTACTGGGTTTTACTTCTCTCTATGCACATGCGTGCTTATTGGTTAGCTCCAATTTAATAGTGAGTACGTGTGGTGCTTGTTTTTCCATTCTTGAGATACTTCCCTTAGGAGAATGGTCTCCAGTTCCATCCAGACTGTTGCAAAAGGTATTAATTCATCTTTTTTTGTGGCTGAGTAGTACTCCATGGTATACATATACCACACTTTATTGATCCACTCATGAATTGATGGGCACTTGGGTTAATTCCACATCTTTGCAATTGTGAATTGTGCTGCAATATACATACTAGTGCAGGTGTCTTTTTTGATAAAATGACTTCTTTTCCTTTGAGTAAATACCCAGTAGTGGGATTGCTGGATCTAATGGTAGGTCTATTTTAATTCTTTGAGGAATCTCCATACTGTTTTCCATAGAGGTTGTACTAATTTACAGTCCCACCAATAGTGTATAAACATTCCTTTCTCTCTGCATCCATGCCAGCATCTGTTGTTTTTGGACTTTTTAATAAATGCATTCTAACTGGGGTAAGGTGATACCCCAGTAGCAACCATGGCAACAACAAAAATTAATAAATGGGATTTGATTGAAATAAAAAGCTCTGCCAGGCTAAGGAAACAGTCAACAGAACAAATAAACAACCTACAGAATGGGAGAACATATTTGCAAGCTACATATCTGATAAAGGGCTAATGACTAGAATTTATAAAGAACTCAAGCAAATCAGCAAGAAAAAACAAACAACTCTATTAAAAAGTGGGCAAAAAGCATGAACACAAACTCCTCAAAAGAAGAAAGATGAATAACCAATAAACATATGAAAAAAATGTTCAGCATCACTAATCATCAGGGAAATGCAAATTAAAACCACAATGAGCTATCACCTTACCCCAGTGTAACACAATGGTAAGTATTTGTGTATCTAACCATATCTAAACATAATAATATATGGTCTAAAAGATAAAAAATTGTACACCTATATAGCACACTTACCATGAATGGAGTTTGCAGAACTAGAAGTTGTTCTGGGTGAGTCACTGAGTAATTGGTGAGTGAATGTGAAGGCTTAGAATATTACTGTACACTACTGTAGACTTTATAACACTGTGCACTTAGGCTACACTAAATTTATTTTTAAAATTTTCTTTCACCAATAATAAATTAAACTTAGCTTATAACTTTATTACTTTATTAACTTTTAAATTTTTTACTCTTCTGTAAGAACACTTAGCTTAAAACACAAAGACATTTTACAGCTGTACAAAAATATTTTCTTTTTTATATCATTACTCTATAAGCTTTTTTCTATTTTTAAATTTTTAAAATTTTTTGTTAAAAACTAAGACATTAATACACACATTATCCTAGCCCTACATAGGGTCAGGATCATTAAGACGTCACTAGGCAATAAGAATTTCTCAGCTCCATTATAATCTTATGAGACAACTGTCATATACGTGGTCCATCATTGACTAAAACGTTGTTATGTGGTGCGTGACTGTACTTTTTGTTGTTTTCAGCAGTGATAATATGCCAGAAACAGAAAGCATATATTCCCTCTTTGGTCCACCTTAACATAGCTTCTGGATACACTAAAATTCCTTTTACAGAGGTCAGAAAAGATCACCAAGCTGTCATATCAATTCAACATACTTTTCATTCCTATCTAATTCAACCTCTCCACGGTTTCTGACGTCTGAATATTCCCTCCCTCTTGGAACCAGTTTTTGGCTCTGACAATATCTCCCTTTCCTATACAATGTTTAAATGACCATTCCCCAGAGATTAGATCTGGGTCTTTCATTTCTATGCTTCGTCTGTAACCACTGAATCTTAAGTTACCAAAATCTATCTCTTACATTACTTCAATAGCCTCCTCTCTAGATGTTTTCTGTCCACTCTTCTCCTCAACCAATCCGTTCTCCCCATGGCAACCAAGGTGCTTTTCTAAAAATGAAAAAGCAAGACCTCCATCTCTACAAAAAATAGAAAACCTAGCTGAGCATGTTGGTGTGTGCCTGTAGTCCCAGCTACTTGGGAGGCTGAGGCAAAAGGATCGTTTGAGCCTAGGAGTTGGAGGTTGCAGTAAGCTATGACGACACAACTGCACTCTAGCCAGGGTGACAGACTGAAACTGTGTCTCAAAAAATAAATAAATAAAACAAAAAATAAAAATTTTATAGAATAGAGCCTCAAATTTAGGAAAATACAAACAACAACATACCATTAAAAATTGTCAGCAAGGCTGGGTATAGTGGCTCACGCCTGTAATCCTAGCACTTTGGACTTTGGGAGGCCGAGGCAGGAGGATCATTTGAGGCCAGGAGTTCAAGATCAGCCTGAGTAAGAGTGAGACCTTGCCTCTATAAAAAGTAGAAAAATTGTAATCCTAGCACTCTGGGAGGCTGAGGCAGGCGGATCGCTCAAGGTCAGGAGTTCGAAACCAGCCTAAGCAAGAGCGAGACCTCGTCTCTACTAAAAATAGAAAGAAATTAATTGGCCAACTAAAATATAGAAAAAATTAGCTGGACATGGTGGCTCATGCCTGTAGTCTCAGCTACTTGGGAGGCTGAGGCAGAAGAATTGCTTGAGCCCAGGAGTTTGAGGTTGCTGTGAGCTAGGCTGATGCCACGACACTCTAGCCTGGGCAACAGCATGAGACTCTGTCTCAAAAAAAAAAAAAGTAGAAAAATTACCCAGATGTGGTGGCACGCACCTGTAGTCCCAGTTACTCAGGAGGTTGAGGCACAAGGCTGGTAGCTTGAGGTCAGTTGGTTGAGGTTGCAGTGAGTTAGGCTGACACCACTGCACTCCAGCTTGGGCAACAGAGTGAGACTGTCTCAAAAAAAAAAAAAAATGTCAGCAGACAGATTTGGGCCAGAAACAATTGCCATTATGGCTATGTGTTCATTTTCATCCTCTTCTATCCATAAATCCTGTTCATAACAACATCATTGACATATGGTACATTGATATGTAACATATTGATATAATAAAATAATATCATTGATAACTTTAACAAGTTCAGGTAAAAATTTTGCCTGAGACATGTGATTGCTTGTTTGATATCCTTTGGGATGCTTTCTCATGTAAGGTAGAGTGTGAGTTACAATTAAAATCTTGTTTAAATCTTGATCATCAATTTCCTAATCTCAATCACTATCAGATCAATCAGTAAATGTGTTTTTTGTCCTTGTATGTTTCATTTCTTCATCAAATAAAAAGTCAAGTTCTGCTGGGCGCGGTGGCTCACGCCTGTAATCCTAGCACTCTGGGAGGCCAAGGCGGGCGGATTGCTCAAGGTCAGGAGTTCGAAATCAGCCTGAGCAAGAGCGAGACCTCGTCTCTACTAAAAATACAAAGAAATTAATTGGCCAACTAAAAATATATAGAAAAAACTAGCCAGCCACTTGGGAGGCTGAGGCAGAAGGATTGCTTGAGCCCAGGAGTTTGAGGTTGCTGTGAGCTAGGCTGACGCCACGGCACTCACCCAACCCCGGGCAACAGAGTGAGACTCTGTCTCAAAAAAAAAAAAAGTCAAGTTCTTCTCATTCTTATTCGTTTGGAGGATGTAGTTGATGGCTCAACAGGTACAGATGTTGATTCCTTCAATTTCACTTGGGATAGATGATTTCTCCTTTATATTTCTATCCAAGTGCTATGGTCTGAATGTTTGTGTCCTCCTCAAATTCATGAGTTGAAATTCTAACCTATAAGGCAGTGGTCCCCAACATTTTTGGCACCAGGGAGCAGTTTCAGGGAAGACAATGTTTCCACAGATGGAGAGGGGGTGATTTCAGGATGATTCAAGCATGTTACATTTATTGTGCAGTCAAAACTCTCTGCTAGGCCGGGCGCGGTGGCTCCCGCCTGTAATCCTAGCACTCTGGGAGGCTGAGGCGGGAGGATCGCTCAAGGTCAGGAGTTTGAAACCACCCTGAGCAAGAGCGAGACCCCGTCTCTACTAAAATAGAAAGAAATTAATTGGCCAACTAAAATTATATAGAA